>JADLZK010002595.1:0-76731 GCA_015847255.1 Hyparrhenia diplandra
TACAGTACTACGTAAGAGAGCTCAGTTAAGCGGAACCAACCAAACGTTTACAAGTCAATTCTTTCAAGTCCCAAAACCGTGTCTTCGACGGCTCGACCTTATAAAAATCAAACATCCCAACCATCTTTCTGCTTTTTCTCTGCTCCTAGCACTAGCGTATAAACGATGACAAGGGTCATGACAAGCCCTGCATTCGGTAAGCCCGCCGGGAGACGTCAGTCACAAGTAGAAGTGGGGGCGGTTTGGTCGGATCAACATCCACCTCGCACCAGCTGCGAACTAGATTTAAGATTCCCCTTGGCCAAAGCCCACTCAACGGACTTTTAAATCGCCAATTTGCCATGTCAATTTGAGAAATTACGACTTATAGTTTTGAAATGAAAGAAAGTATATATACACAAACCGAAACAGTAAAAACAACAATCATGCCATGCGGCAGTTAGTGGACAGAGTCAGTGGACAGATAGATGGATGGACCCCGGTCCTGTGGCGGAATGTGGATTTTTGATCTTGGGCCCGTGAACACAGGGATTATCTTACGGTCTTTTTCGTGTTCCAACGATGCATCTTACTAAGATACTCTATATACTGCAGTATATACTCCACACGGTGACGGCGGTATGCTAGACGCAGGACCGGTTTGTCGCTTAGTTTGCTGGGCCCTGGCTGATGAAGATAAGCCAACTACTGAACGACTGGCCAAATCCTGAATCATGACATCAAACACCAATCTTGGCGATTATCTACTTACGTGCTTAGTTGCAATAATGCCAATAGTCTAAGAATTACTTTGCATAAAGCTGGACTATTCGAGATGCATTGTTTTGACTCTGGGGAACAAAGTTCCGATGTCAAGTCGTTACATCTGCCTCTGATGAGAATTTCTTAAAAAGTTAAAGTCCTGAACCGCTCATATCTTTTGTTCCTGAACTTTGTGCACACATCCTCTGCTGAGTTCTTTTTAGAAACCAAGTGTCGCCTGGAGCAGTTATATATATGAGTTTACTAGTGTGAGCTTAGAGTTTTACTAGAGTGTTAATAGTCAGCATAGAAAAAGTGCACAGCACAACACACTCTGGAGCTTGTTCAAGAAAGCTTCAGGTACAACAGGTACACTAGAGTCTTGCTTTTACAAATCAGGTCGTCTTCTGGTCACAGCTCTACTGAAATTTCTTTTGGGGCTGGGGTTGACGAGTAACGTGCTTGAGATGTTTTTGGTTAAGAAATCTTTGTTGTGTGTTATATATTTATGACACATTCTCAACTGCTTTTATTTTATTTTTATTTTGAATCATACATTGATCTAGAGAAGCTGGGCCCTGTGCCAGACGATCGACTCAACAACTAAAGATATGGGACGCAGTATACTATGAGCCCGTTTGACCCTGTTTCTGTTTCAGTACACGTCCTTGCCGGTACTCTGAATGTACTATACCTGGAGCAGCTTAGGAGACAACTCTGCCGGGCACTACTCTACCTGTCATGCTCAAACCTGACTTCAGGGTATTGAGCTCCCTTTTGAAGGTGTTGCACAGCCATGAGGGTAGAGTCGATCAAATTTTCTCCTCTGGAAACTCTCGCTACCTTCTGTATACGATGCTCCTGTTGAGGCTCCGACTAACGCGTGGTCTGCTGAAATTTTGTTCAGAAGGAGATGAGTATCATTCGAGGCGTAGCAGCGAGTGCCCTGGAGTTGAGAGACGCGTGGCTAAAAGCTCACAGAAGGGTGGCAGCAGCTTCAGTCAGCGGTATGCTTGCTACAATTTCCCTCATCATCATGAAACGAAAATCACAGTTGTTTGCTGCAATGACATGGAAGCTTACCGCGCGCTACAGTGACATGAGTCGAGAGTCAGGAAGTCGGTGACGGTGTGGCCGGCGAGCAGAGGACGCATGCTGCTGAGAGGTGATCGGCGATGGCCTGGACGCGGAAACAGAAGCTGACGAGGAAGCTGAAGAAGAAGGAGGTTGGGAGGCCGACATCCTGGAGCTGCGGACTCTGCCGGGAAGCAGGGGCAGTTGTACCAGCGCCAGCGCGCTGCTGCCTCCGCCGATGGTCGGGCGCGTCCACGGACGCCGTCGTCGTCGCCACGCAGTCCTCGTACCAGCGGCACCCACCACTCCCGGCACGCGGCGTGCCGGAGGCGGCCGCATCGAGTGCCCGGTAGCCGCCGCCGCGCGCCGCCGCGCGCCGTGGCCGGGCCACCGGAGCAGTCCCAGCCCGGGATACTACCACCAGCAATCGTCGCCGCTGGTTGGCGGGCATGGAAGGGAAGGCTGCGGCTACGCGGGGAGCAGGAGCTACCGAAACGCTCGAGGTAGCCTTTGCGCGGCCACCCCCGCGAACTGAGAATGGCCAGCGTCTGGCACTAGCCGGGCGGCTCCGCGGCATCGCGCGCGCGCTGCGGCAGCGTGAGCTTGGCGAGTGCCCATGGCCACTGCCGCTTGTGCGCTCTCCCGAGCTGGCGTGGCAGAGTCTGCGGAGATTACCGAGTCGGCGGCGACTTCCGGGCCGTGGCCCGCCAGGGCGATGGAGGCGGGCGGCGAGGAAGCGCGGTGACGTGGAGGGCCCAACTGCTGCTCGATATTTATGGCGTATTGTTTCTTTCATTTCTCTTCTCTTTCCGTGGTTGCTCATCTGCTTCTCGCGTCAGTGGATTGCGTGAAATCAAAGAATCTAAGCAAATGCTTTTTCGTGGGGGTGGCCATGTCCTCTTGCAAAGTCATCGGCCGGAGTGATATCCTGCACTGATCAAACACACTATGAAAATACACGAAACACACGGGCTATAGTTATGTATATGTAGCCCAAGTCGACTAACAGTTCATTTTGATCCATTAACATTTTCAGTTTCTGTTGATTTATTATGTCCATTAGTATTGTATACGATTGGTGATACATCAAACTAACGCTTTGCATTAAACATATTCAGAAATTTGGGCAGTGAGTCTATTAAAAATTACAGAAAACTAAGTATCTCATATCTTAACATGGCATTTTAGAATGCATCGGTGATTGTGTGGATATGGTGGCGCAGCACTTGAGCAAATCATGTGAAGTCGGATAATTTGCAATCACGGTTACACGTACCTCTACCAAAAATCACCATGGCACACATCAAAGAGTTGTCCCAAATGAGTCACCTAGTCAAGTCACATTTCACGGGGTGATCCGCCAAAGGTCAATATAGTCCTCCCAAGATAATATGACATTCACTGGTCACTGGAGTAAAAATATCTTATGTCCAGAAACAACACCACTTGAGACGATCCAATAGGGATTGCAGTACTCTATCGTTCGGTGTACGAAGTTCAGAAACTGATTTTTCTGCAGTTTAGCTCTAAGTCTGATCTTGTAGATAAATTGCTCGTCCTCCGACAACAAATCCCCAAAGGGATTCAAACTTTGCCCGGCAGGTGCTAAGTGTACAACTAACTGCTCCTCTTCCGGCAATAAAAGTAAAGTGCTGTGGCTGCAACTTTTACTGACAGTTTTTGCTCACCGCTGAAAACACCCGTTGTGACTTAAATTCAGCTCTACCATCCATTCTCAAATTCATGGAGCAAACAGCAAAGACAAGCTTGAGGACTGAGGACCAGGCATTAACCAGCAAGGTGGTGGTAGGAGTCATTTGTAAAACGAAAGATGCATGCATGCGTACACCCATCACTATTCGAGGTTTGCACTGCCGGTGGCACTAATCAGCTGGCAGTCACTGTGCACCGCATTCTCATCTACTGCACCTGCACTCATTAAAAACGAAAGCCATATGCTGCCTCTGCCACCCGACCTGCAACATGCCGGATCTACCCAAGTCGACCGTTGGAAATCCCTCCCCATGCCGTTCAGTGCGCTCCCTCTACCACGATAAGGATACCTCCAAACTAGTAGGGCACCTGAAAGTTGGAGGTGTGCTCCTTGCTACAACCGTATCTTGTTTGAAACTTTTGAATCCCTGCTGCCTCCGGAAATTATATATACTATCTGCAGACTCCGGCCCACACACGCACGAGCGAGCGCTCGGCCAGTCGGCCCATTCAGCCCCAAGCGGGCGGTCCGTGGAGATACGGGCTCTGACACACGTAGCGATCCCACGGCCACCGCCGCTGCCGTCGTGTTCGGCGGCCCGCAGCGGACGCGCCTGATCTTTCAGAGCGGCGGCAGCAGCAGGGACGGTCACTGGTCAGCACGGTCAGCACGGGCTCGCTTCAACCAGTTAAACTCGGTGTTAGTTAGCGGTAACCCCCTGGGAGTTTGAAAAATATTTCGAGGCGGCACCCTGGAGAGTTTCCGATAAGAGGCCCTCTGCCTCGCGGTCGGGAGCTTTTCAAACGCCCCTGGCTCTGTGGACCGTTGAGTGCGCGAGCGCGATCCGCGAGGTGGGCGAGGGGCGGCGACGGAGTCACCGGCCGGCGCGATCGAGAGGGCGATCGATCGACTTCGCCCACCACCCTCCCGCTGCCGTGATGAGGGCCATGGCGCCAGCTGCTGCCGGAGGAGCGCACGACGTCGGGATGGCGCTGCGCAAGGCCGAGGAAGCCGGTGAGTCACAGTGCCAGTGCTCCCGTCCCAGATCGCGCGTTGTGCGAATGGCGGAATGGGAAGAGTGCATGGGTGTTCCATTCGCATCTGCTTAGTTCTATGTTCTGTCTCGTCGTGTCGTGCGTGCGGTGACCGCCGCGTTGTTTTTGGTGCTTCGGTGGTGGGCGGCGAACTGAGCTGCGGCGGGCGGAGACGGCCGCCGGCGGCGGTTGTGGAGAAGCTCCGGTCTCGGCATTTTCCTCGGCAGCGGCTGCTAGCAAGTGGATTAGTACAGTACGGGAGTGTAATTACTGTGCTCTGCTCATCGTACACCTCTGCAATTAAACACACTGCCTCCCACAAAATGCAAGCATGCAGTGGAAGTAGATCACCGAAGCATTAATATATTGCGTATATTTAAGGCTTAAGTTGAGTACAGTACTGTGTGCTGCATTCACGTAACACGCGGCATTAATTCTCCATCTCGTTGATGTGATCCGGGTGGTTGTGATTTGTAATACAAATTCAAAATAAATCAGGTGGTTGTGATTTATAATACAAATTCAAAAATAAATCATGAATTCCTCTCTAAGTAGTACTGTAATTGGCATTTGGCAATAAACTTTGGTCTCCCGTCTACTACTACTCTGTTACAAATTTCGAAATGCCACACCTCTGAATCTCTCATCTGTTATTTGCCACTTCAGCTGCGCGGAGGTGCGAGGCGGCGCGATGGCTGCGGCAGATGGAGCCCGCGGCAGCAAGTCCCTGCCTGAGAGGCCGTCGAGGGAGGAATTCTGCGCGGCACTGCGCAACGGCCTCGTCCTCTGCAAGGTTCTCAACGGCGTCAATCCCGGTGCCGTCCCAAAGATTGCGTGTAAGATGCCTAACAAAATGTGGAAAATGTCACTAATTTTCGTTTCAGTAATAAAATTTTCTTTCTTCTTCTGCCCGTAGGTTGTGGAGAATCCGGTCATCACAGTTTCAGACGTTCGATGGCCCAGCACAGTCTGCAATACAGTACTTCGAGAGGAACATGAGGGAATTTCCTTGTTGCAGTTAGTGCCATGAACCTGTTGACGTTTGAAACTTCTGATATAGAAGGTAAATAGTTGAGTCGCATTGATCCCGTGTTGCTATATGTATGTCGTTGATACGGGCAGTTTGATTTGCTCAACTATAATGCATATATTATTAGTGGGGTTAGCTGAATTGGTGTGTCTCTCATTGAAAACTGTAGTGATTCTATTTTCCTTACCGGGTATCATACAGTGAATCCATATATGGGTTTGCTTCACTCAATCAAGATAATTCCCATGATGCCGTCTGCTAGCTCATAGTAGATGCAGAATTCACCTTTCTGTTTATATCAAACTTATGGCTTACCTCACTACGTTAAACTAGTCCTATCTGAACCCACTTATACAATGCTTACAGGGAGGTTTGTCAATGAAAGTTATCGACTGCATACTCTGTCTCAAAGGGATACCACGAGTGGAAGATCTCAGGTGGCATTGGTATATGGCGGTATGGTGGCATCGTGAAAATTGCATCCTCAAGTAGAGAAGGCCTGCTTCACATTTAAACAGAGGTGGAGGCTCAGACCAACAAATGCTGGAATTTGTGCATCTTCTCTCTGAGGTCTCTCTAGAGGAATCAAAGAGTTGAAGAAGCTCAGCATTCTCTTTTTCAGCGCTTTGTTCTTCAAGTTATGCGAGCATTCCTTCTAGAATGGGGTGAAGCTGAAGATTTGCCTCTAGATGATATGGTAGGTGAGTTCTGCTTATTCTTGTCTTGTTGTGTCGCTCTTAGTAGATGTCAGAATGATGCCGCCGTATATGCCAAACCTTGACCACAATGACATTTGGATTGAACTTTCATATGGTGGTGAATATTGCAGGTCATTGAGCCGTACTTGAACAAGCCTGTAAAAAATTTACCATTTTGCTTGCTTCTCACAGAAATCAGGTACTGTACTGTTAATAAAAAAGATGGACTATTTAGTTTCTATTGCACATGTCTTTTGTTATGATGATGTAACCTCTATGCCACGTAATATTGTCACCTATAATTCTTTCTCAGAAATTTTTTTTTTTTATAAAATTTAAAGATAACCCTGTTACTAGCAGCCTTAAAAACTAAAATATTAATGATAATACATTATTACTTACTTTAAGATATCCATTTTAACAGGTTAGGTCACTTCTAAGGAAGATGATGAAGGATGACAATGGAACTCTTTCAAAAGTGGATTTGATAGAAACTATTTCAAAATGCCTGAAGGGGAAGTAGTGAGTGCATGTTCTCTTCATTGCGATTGCCTCGTGGCAGACATGAACACTTGGATGATGAGGGATTACTTGAAAACCAACAAGCAAGCTAGAGGTAAAGACCATGCCAAAATTATATGGGCCAATGAGCCTGTTACCTGGCGATATATCGAATAGAAGAATCTACTGAAACAATTCCAAGTTTTACTTGTCATAACCTCCTAATTAATTATTTTGTTTGTTCTTTCAAACTAAATCCTTTTAATAAGACAATTAGTCAAGATATGAAACTACAATAATTGTAAAAACCATGTGTCCATTGCCTAACTTTACTAATTCACTCTATTGAAATTTCAGAAGTTAAAGATGTCCTTCAATGAAATGAAGCTTCAGGTTGAATCGACTCATTGCTGACTGGGAGAAAGACCTGAGAGACTAGATCGGTACTGGATTTGAAATTTAAACTAACATTTTGACTTGAGTTATGTCATTTCTTAACAACATTTTTAAAAATGTAGAAAACTACTTTGAGGCGCAAAACCATAATGCCTACACAAATTACTTGAGGAAAATCGTATGGCTGTATAATCAAGTACAAGATCTGAAAAGGTGATACGCAAAATTCAATTTGTTAATTTCATTTTTACTAGTAGCAAAAGATATCCGATTATTGACTATTCTAGAAAGTGCATATTTTTCAGGTAGCATTAGAGTTTACTGCAGGGTGAAACCTTTCCCAAAAACACAATCTGATCAAAAGTCTACTGTTGATCATATTGGGGAAAACAGAGAAAATTCTGATTGCAGATCCTCAAAAGCAAAGGGAAGGATGGACGAAAAATATTCACATTCAACAAAATATTTGGACCTAATGCTTCACAATGTGAATCATCACTCTCTCATAATTTTCATTCTCCTTGTATAAAGTGTGTTTTTTTGTGCCTAATCTGAATTTTGCCTCATGTTTCTGACTTTCATTTTTTTCATAACAGGTGAAATTTTTGCTGATACTCAACCATTGATTAGATCTGTCATGGATGGGTATAATGTCTGCATATTTGCATATGGTCAGACAGGATCTGGAAAAACATACACAATGGTAATTCTTCACACAAAAAAAAATCTTAGAATTTCATAAGTAACTTTAGCGAAAGGTGGCATTTGTACGAAAAGTTCAAATCAGGGGACAATAGTGTAACAAGAAAATAGTTATCATTTCATAGAGAAGTAATAACATTATTTTTGTTTATTTTTCATTGGATACTATCCACTTTTATTATTTTTCATAATAAGTTATTTTCTTTGTCTTACTCAGAGCGGTCCAGATGTAACATCAGAAAACCTGGGGTGTAAACTACCGGTCATTGAATGATCTGTTTGAAATTTCTCAAACAGAGCAAATTCCATTTATATGATGTTAAAGTTCAGATGATTGAGATATACAATGAACAAGTGAGATTTACTAATGACTGATGGTGGAAACAAAAGATATCCTTTTATGTTAAGTTTTTATTATTATTACCTAATAAATATAATAATCTGAATAAAATTGTCATAGTGAAAATAGTAGCTGGTATGTATTTCATTCTGAAAATCTCTGTCTACTTAACAAAATATGAAATATATAAATTTGCTTAACTTTTTTTTTTTTTTTTTTTTTTTGTTTTGCTGTCAAAAGTGTTTCCATATGTTTTATTAATTTATTTCCTTAACCATGAAACACATTAGAATCACATAATAATTCTCATGTAAATGGACTCAACATCCCAGATGCAAATATATCGTGCCAGTTAAGTGCACAAGATGTTTTGGATCTAATGAAAGTTAGTCAGAGAAACAGAGCAGTTGGATCAACCGCTCTTAATGAACGAAGCAGCCGCTCACACAGGTATTTTTGAACTCATGTATCGTACTACTTTGGCATAGAATAAAGGTCATATAACCAGTATAGTCTTTTCAAATATCTGTCCTGCTTCATCCTCAAATGAGAGAATCAGGCCACCTTATTACGGTTTAACACAACAAAACAAACACCAAGAAACATCAAAAACCAATTCTAGATAAAAGACCATCAAGAACGCAAAGAACTGCATCACCTCTAGGTTACACATTTTCTCAGTTTATCTGGCTGGGGTATACTTAGTGTTGTTGTACTATTAATAACTGTATTATTCTTTTTTAGTGTGTTGACAGTTCATGTACAAGGAAAGGAGGTAATTTCAGGTTCAACTCTAAGAGGGGTGCCTGCATCTAAGTGGATCTCGCGGGCAGTGAGGGGGTAGACAAATCTGAAGGCGACTGGAGAAAGACTAACTGAAGCCAAGCACATAAACAAATCGCTATCAGCGCTTGGTGATGTAATATCTGCACTTGCCCAAAAAGAATTCTCATGTTCCATACAGAAATAGCAAAGTTAACACAAGTGCTACAGGATGCCTTAGGTATTATTTAAAAACCTTTTTATTGTTGGAGATGTTGTTAAAAATACTTTTCCAACCACTTGTTTCCCTTCAATACAGGTGGTCAGGCAAAAACATTAATGTTTGTGCATGTGAACCCTGAAACTGACTCTTTTAAGCGAAACAATGAGCACTCTCAAATTAAGCTGGCGTGTAGCTACAATTGAACTTGGTGGCACGCCGCATACAAATAAGGAAGCAGGCCAGGTCAAAGACCTAAAGGAAGAGGTATGATGTTGTTTCATAATAATTGCAATATAGAACTTGAATTTTGTAACTCATAGTATAAGAAATATTTTTTGTCAGGTCACCAAACTTAAATTGACATTAGATGAAAAGGAACATGAAGTGGCACAGCTTAAAGATCTTGCTAACCGTGTGACTTCTGAGATGAGAAATGGAAGAACAAGATCACCTTTAACCGTCAGCATGTCTTTGAAACCTGAAGCTAGTCAAGAATCCAGTGTAGACACCTGTACGAGTGAGGTACTTTATTTCTCCGAAAAAATTTATATGTTTATTTTTTCATCACGATACCCTTATGGTTTCTTTGTAGTTGGAGCACAATTGCTCACATCTTAAAAGATACAAGTATGCATCATCTAAAGATATAACTTGGCTTATTGGCAGATAAGAAGTTCATCATCTGGCAAGCAACGAAGGTTCCGTTCACCATTGTCAGTGAGAGAGCTAGATGATAAGTCACCTGTCATCAGCAGAGAATTGTACCTGAGTGCACGAAAGTATAAGACTCCATCTCCTCCGGTTAAGTTCACTCTCTGCTGAGAGGCAGCTTTGCCAAAATCGTGGAGAACACTGGAAGCATTGACTGCACACCTATATCAAAGGTCGAAGTGCCTCAAAAGTAATGTCCAGTAAGTCGAAGAATACACCTTCATCTGTCCTGACAGCTCAAAGTCTACGGAAATTCCGGGACTCTGAAGAGAACAGAACAAAATTCCGCCTATCCGGCAAAGCATGGTGAAGAACAGGTCTGAGAGTACACCAAAGGTTCACAATGAAGAGAAATCGGCAACCAGACACTCTGGTACCAAAGTGAGGGCAGAGGTCAGGAGCGCCAGGGACTCGTCGAAATCGAAAATGAGTATGCAGGCAATGAACCCACTTTCCACTTCAACCAAAAGGCGAAGAAGAAATTACCCACAGGTGATAAGACAGTCCCAGAACATAGATATCAGGTATGCAAGGTTCTGCCTGGTTCAGCAGCTATTTCAGTTTACCTCGTAGTCACATCTTTTCACTGCTCTGTGTGGTTACTGTGGTATACTTAACATTCCCAAATGTTGATTTATAGTAGGTTAGAGGCTGACAGGTGATGAAACTCACATACTTGTTTTTTGCTTGCAGTGTCAGGGCCTCTGTCCGGGAGATGGAGCCTCTGACCGAAGGAAGGCAACGCCGGAACTGGAGCAAGCCGCCGTACGCCGAGAGGACCAATATGCCGTTGCCGGACATCCGGCGCAGCGTTTCCCTGCCGCGCGGGAAGAACCTTCTAGCGTGAATTTATCTAGTTTCATCAGCCAGGCATTCTTTCATTGGTTGTTTGTTACCTTGTGGTCAGTGGTCCGATCCGTATGTACGCTCTACGGCTGTGTAGAACACTTCATCAGGATGGCATGACACAAGTCTGTCGAGTTGTTTCCACGAAGCTCCCGTGAAAACACAAAGTTTACGCCCTTGTGTGCGATGTAAAAATGTACTACTGTACTCCTTTTTTTTTTCCCGTTTTCCCTTTTTGAGAAATAATACCGTTCTCCTTTGTAAAATGTGCTACTGTACTCCTTTGTCCATCCATTGCAAAAAATGTCAAATATTAATGAGAAACGTTGAGAATGGTATTTATCGATCCATGCTCGATTCTTTCTATAAAATTTCAATGTATAATTTATTTTGCAATAACCATAACATCTATAATAAAAATTAATGTTAGCAATCATATGACAATGTATCTATATCATAAAAATTTCATTGTATAATTTATTTTGCAATAACCATAACATCTATAATAAAAATTAATGTTAGCAATCATATGACAATGTATCTATATCAAATGAAATATCAGTGTATCTATAAGTCAATTCTTGAGCCATCGCAGCCTTTATGTTTAAATCAAGCATGGCCGCATGCTCATTTGTTCATCGGCCTTCACTTTGGCAAGGGGTCAGCATTGATGAATGATGATTAGCTTCCCTTGCTTTCTCCATTCACATTGCTTTCTGCTGATCTCTAAGGTTGCGTCTTCAGTTTGGTCAGTTTCAGCAGCTGCATTCCAGCTCGAAAGGTTAAGGTGCTCCATGTTTTGCCAACAAGGGCCATTCTTACAAAGTTTGTGCTTGTCTGTTGCTACTCGAATTGGTACACAAGCTCTCATCTCATCGTTTCTTATCTTTACCAGATGAGCACACACACCTTCTACTTTCACACTCCTGCTCATACCAACTTTGTCATCCATTTGTCCAGCAGCCATACACTTCACCCCAGTCTGAGTTTGCACCATAGAATATGAACGCAACAAAATTAACAAGTTGGTTGTGCCTTTCTCCTCTCACTAGTAATTTTGGATATTGTACAACAGTCTAAATTTTGGATTGATTTTGGTCTACGATTTAAATAGCGGCGCTATAGCGTCAATAGAGCGACTTGATTTTACTACGTGATTGTACTTTTTGGCGCTATAGCGCTATAGTCCGCTTAAGCTCAAATAACGTCATAGCGCTATTATGACGCTTATTGTCAAATTGATCAACCTAGTCTAATTGTTAGTGATTGAGTGATTTTTCAATAACTTTTATGATTGTTTGCTTATGTACTTGACTTGATGCCTTCATGGTTGTTTGTTTTTGAGGATGAGAACTTTATTATATGGTTATCATTATCACTTATCAAGTTATTATAATTATATACTTGTCGCGATTTCCTATTATTTGAAACAAATAGCGTCTTATAGCGGCGTAATAGCGTGAAGCTGCCGACGTATTACGTTGCAAATAACGCTATAGTGTGGCCATAAGCGCCGTATAGCTGGCAATAGCGTCCAGAAACAGTACGCGCCGCTAAATTTTATATAGCGCGATCTAAAGCATAGATTTTGGTAATACTAATAAACAAAATAAAATAAATATGCCTCCAGCCCTACCCGTTGCACTTCCCCAAGCTGCCGCAACGCCGCAGCCCAAAAAAAGTTTTTAAAATATCCCTCCAGCGCTAGTGCGCTACGCCGCATTCCCGCAGCTCCTGTCCTCGCCGCGGCGCGCCCGCTCGACACTCCCGAGCCGCATCTCCACCAGCCACCGCTCTTCTCCTCACCGGCTCCGGCCCGGCTTCAAGGGTGAGAATGGCGCATCCTATCCCATCCCCCCCTCCTCCCCTTGACATCAAGCACATTTCTCAAACCCTAACCGTACGGTTCTGTTCTTCTGTCACACACCCAGGCAGGCTATGGAGGAGGCACCAGCGACGGAGGGGAAAAAGCCTGCGCGAGGACGACGAGGTTACTTCCGCCGCGGCGGCGGCGCGACGGCGGCCGAGGAGCCTCAGTACACGTACCTGTCTATCGCCGACGCCCTCAAGGTTCCAGGCGTCCGTGTCAGCCTCTTCGCCGTCGTCTCCGAGATCGGCATTGCCGTGCGCAGCCGTGGCACGGGTGAGACTCAATCTCAAGTCTCGGCCCCTCCCCTCTCTCCTTCCGCGCACCCGCTGTCGGCCTCATCTTAGGGTTTAGTCCGGGTTTTAGCAGGATGACAGTTGACGGTTTGTCCTTGAGATGTTGCAGGCTGTATGCTTCCTTCTTCAGTTATTCTTCAGTCTGATTCACAAAGTTTTCAGCTAGGGTTTGTTCTCGATCGCAAATGCTGTGGAGGGAGGGAAATGTGGCGTTCCGTTGTGATTTTTTCACTGTGAAATTAGAGAAGTGTATATTTCGAATGATTTGTTGAATAGTGTTGATTAGGACCACTTCTGAAATTGCTGCTTGCTTGTTGGGCCGGGGGTGTGGGGGCATGCTTTAGCTTGTCCACTTGTCCTTAGATTGGCTCTTTTGCAACATTTTGCATGAAGCATTATGCATCGAGAGGGACCTTTTGTTGTCGTGTTCGTTTGCTAAGTCTCACTTTTGATACTCAAATCAATGCTAGAACCCTTGGTCATGGCTATAGTTTTTGCAGATTTCACTCTTACGTTGAGGATTGTGGATCAATCACGCACGGCTGGAATCTCTGCAACATTTTTTGCTGAAGACACTGCCCTATTGCCCTCTGTTAAGTCAAATGGAGATGTGATCAGTCTCCATAACGTCATGGTACATCATAAAACTCTGTTAGTCTATTTATTAATTATGCCAGTTGTCACTGGGTATTTCTTAGAGCTATAAACTTCCACATACCTTTTTATGTGTGGTTATTTAAGCACAACACATTTGACATAACCTAGTTCATGCCTTCTTTGATCGACAGATAGCAATGCATCATGGGGAGTTCTTTGTTACATTTAACAAAAAGTTTTTTCTTCATTAGCGCTATTTGGAGGCAAAGTAATTGCTGAGTGCAGCCCATATCAGACTTCTATGAAATATCATGGCAGCATACATGACAAAAGAACTTTTAACCCAGATGAGAACTTGGGTTGCATATATAATCCTTTAGGTGACTCCTAATCGATAATTACTTTTGATGATTTATTTGGTCTACCCTTCTGCATGATATTTTCTGTGGTCCCTTAATCATGCTCATTCCACTTCAGTTTTATGTGTCAATGAAATATCATGGTGGTGAACATGTTCTTTTCCAAATGAGAAACCATCCTAACTATCATACTTGTGAGGCTGAAAGGCTAATTCAGTCTCTGTTTCTATCTAACTACTTTGCACACGCAGGTCTCAAAGATCTTGAATTGCAGTTAAGGAGTTTAAAGTCTGATTCTACTTTTGATCTAGTATGCAAGGTTAGCTCTTTTATTCAATCATGCTGAAACTCTAGACTTATTTTGGTACAGGAGTGCTCCAAAATTCTCTCTGCCTTCTTGTAGGTTGTTCATGTCCATGAAGATAGCGGCAAATGGATTTTTTTATGTTTGGGATGGAACTGACACTCCTGCAGCTGAGTTTCAGGCAATGTAGGATTATCTATGTTGTTTTATTGTTTCTAATAATTTTTCAACAATAACTAAGAAAACCATCTATGCAAATGTATTTAAAACACTGTTGCAGATTTTTAATCTTTATTTAGTTCTTAAATGGTGCACTGAACTTAAACATGGTCAATGAAATGAAAATAAGTCTCATTTTTTAAAATCATTTGCAGTCAGTCATGTCACTATTTTTCACTTAACTTTTTTTTTATTGGTGAACATATAGTTCGGATGCTGAGGAAGTTCAATCACCCCCCTCTGCTTGAAGGACCACCTCTACCCAGGGAGGTTTTGTGCACAATGCCATGTGTCGGAACTGTTCTGAGGATTTTTTCAGACAGGTTTATCAAGGAGTTGTTACACATGCAAAAGGGTATTCATTGGGCCAGGTTCTGCAACATTACTTGCAAGCAAGAGTTTGGCATTTGAAAGGCACTTTGCTGGCCTCTAGTAGAGTTAAGCCTTTTTATCTCATGAAGATGGTAGCGTTGTTGATCGTCTGAAGTAATATTCTTTTCTGATGAACTTTAATGTTCTTTGGACATTATATAAGTAAATTTTACCAATGACATGAACACCTCCAGGATGTATGACTTCCATAAAGCCAAAAAAGTTCGCTGCCCGGCCCGATGACAAGCTTCCCCTCTAATGTTACTGGTATAGAGCATAGTCTGATATTTTGCACTGCTCTGAATCACTGATGAACATATTCTGTTTCATACTTTCATCATTCAGACTGTGAATTTAGCTTCTGATTCAGCATTTAATTGATTAAAATAGCAAAATTTAAGTTTGTTCATCAGGCCTTGTCTTCATTGTTATCTGAATAAGTGTATAGCATTCCTCCGTTCTATTTGCATATCAAGGTTGTTGTGCATAAAAACAAACCTCATATTTGTCTAGTGTGGTATACTGGTATGTATATATGGAGATCTAAATGAAGCACATGATCTTGTCAAAGTGCTGATTTACATGTATTATATTATACTGATGATGAAGCGCTGCATAAAGTTGTAATGCATTTTTGCTGCCATTTCTTGCCCACAAAAGGCTTTTGCCTCATGAGAATTTGTATTCAATTCTATCAGCGGTAGATGATCCGAAAGCAAGTTCCTCAACGTTAATGGAGTCTTTAACTCATGCTCAGGTATTACTTCTTTCCCATTTTTCTCCAGTTATTTATTAGTTTTGTTTCTGTTTTTGATCTTGTCTAATATTATCCAACACCTCTGAGAACATGTGAGCATGTTTACTTTAAGTTGTATACCAGTGATTTATCTCTTCCTTTTCAAGAGAAAAACTATATATTCTACTTCCTAATTAATACAGAACCGTGAATGTTCTGAACTATGACTATAAAACTCAGATTCAATATCTCTTTTTTTTTTGTGCTAGGTGACGCACAAAGTCAAAACCTTTGGTCCGTGTTGTGGGAGCATATCCATGTCGACCTAGTGAAGTCCGTTTGCTGCTTTCAACTGGTGGACTTAATTGTATGTTGTTGACTCTTGAGGATCCTACAGCGAGAATTCATGCGTCGTCCACAAGGATCAGATGGTAATATATTAGTAAACAACCCTTATGCTTGATTTCCTTGTCTGCAGTCTACAGACCGTCCCAGGTGTCCACATTCATCACTAGTGAAAAAATCAGTATTGGTGGTAAAAGGGTTATGGATGCTTTAACGTCTAGCTGAATGAGGTGATCATGTCTTCATCTGAATCCTTGGCAGGTCAAATTCTTTGGTGGTTTTCTGACAGAAGAAGCGGTAATTAAAAAGATCAACAAGCTACTGGGCAACCCAGAACCAGAAGACAGCGAGGAAGGTGCCCCTTGACCAGGAATCCACCTTGGATATGGTGTTGCTTGAAATCATACTATAAGGACAAAAAGGATATCTGGGGCAGCAGAAGGTACCAAATCTTTGAGACAGAGATCAGGGATTGATCAGGGATGCTGCTCGAATATGCAGGAACAACCTTGCAAATGAATCGAACAGATGTTGTGTACTAGTATTTTCTGTGTGCTGCCAGTGCGCTGATTGGCATTTTGCTTGGAGGTGCATCTTGCAAGGATGCAGGGGTGACACGCTCTAGTTGTGTAGCCTACTACTGTCAGTGTTACTTAATCCCTTATGTAAATATTGTTGCAGTGATGTCGCTGGCCATCTGCTTAGGTACAATCAGCGAATACTATCCAGAAGAACACTGCTGGCATTCCGTAGTAGTCTTTATGTGCCAAACAATTGTACGCTGCACTATAGATTATCTTATGAAATGTTAGTGCACGCATCACCAACTTTTGGCTAGGAATGTGTCAAGAAAAACCTCTTGTTCGGCGCCTTGCATTTGTCTCGGTTTCTACCGGACGTGTTTCTTGTGAAATTTTTGCGCTTTTTAAGTGCACCCATTCAGACGTGTGATGGACTGCTCTGGTTGTCACGCGCCCTCTCCCCCCAACTGATGCAGGCACTGCTAGCGCTAGACCGCTAGTATCGTGCACGGGCACCTGTAGTTGAGGGACGCCACCAGTAGAGCCGCGGGAAGGCTCGCAGGTGTACGACGCCCAACGGCTAACGTCCACCCCAATCCAATTAGCCAGTCAGCCCTCTGCCCACCTCTGCTCTGCGCTGCGCCGCGGGCGCCTCGGATGGAAGCGATAGCTATCGGATCCGCGCCTCCCCGGCCGGGCCTCGCAAGGTACTCCCACCTCCGGCGCCCCGGAACCCTCGCCGTCACCGCCTCAGCTGCGCGCCGCCCCTCGCGGTCGCGGCGGCCTCCACCGGTGGCCGCCCGAGCCCCGCGCCTATCCGGTGCACCAGCGCGGAGACGGTCAGCTTTTCCGCGCTCGATCCCCCGTGTCTACCGCTCTCGACCTCGATTCGCCTCGAATTCCGACTTGTGATGTTTCGTGTCGTGTGGGTGTGTCGTCGTGTTGTCGTGCAGGACGCCGAGGTGGATGAGGTGGTCGCGACGAGCTCGCACGCCGCGGAGCCCGAGACGGCGGCCACCACGGACACGGAACAAGGGGGCAACAGGAGCGCCGTGGCGGGCGCTGTCGCCGCCGAGGTCGCGGGCGTCGACGGGATAAGGATCCGGCGGCGGCCCGTGACGGGGCCCGCGGTGCACTACGTCGGCCCGTTCCAGTTCCGCCTCGAGAACGAGGGGAACACGCCGCGGAACATCCTCGAGAAGATCATCTGGGACAAGGACGTCGAGGTTTCGCAGGCACGTCTGGATGGTTGGACGAGAGTGAGGTGATGATAAGCCCGCGCGTGGGGTTAGCCTCGTGCTGACGCGGTGTCAGGTTTTTTCTGTGCTGGCAGATGAAGGAGAGGAGGCCCCTGTACATGCTGAAGGGCCCGCTTGAGGCTGCTCCCCCAGCTAGGGACTTCGTTGGGGCGCTCAAGGCGTCCTATGATCGGACTGGTTTGCCTGCACTGATTGCGGAGGTCAAGAAGGCTTCACCAAGCCGGGGTGTTATCAGGGAGGATTTTGATCCGGTGAGTTCAGGAAATGGCTATATTATTTTGGCAAGAGTAAATCCAACCATTTCATTCTTTGTTATCTGTATAAGTTCATATATTTGTTATATATGTGAATTGATCATTGTGCTCGGTCCTGGGAACTCATTTGCGAACTGCACTAATTTAAACCTGATATACTATTATTTACTGAACTGATTGTTGACAGTGACACAATGAGTCAAATAGTACTCACTAATTAATAACACAACGGAACCTGAGTTTGCCAGGGTGCCATTCCTTTACAATCACACATGTGCTATGAACCTTCAGAGAGGTGCAAAGATTGGAATAGCCAAGTATTGAAGTTGAACCATATATGTTGTAAGCCTGCTAAAAAATTGGAAATAAGCGGATAGAAGTCATCTGATTCATGTTGCCTTTGAACAATGCCTAGTGATAGTGATTGGTATTTGGTTTTACTTGTTGACATTCTGAATCCGAGTGGACATCCATGATGTTGTTTTGAAACCAAACAGCTTCTCTTGTCGTCTTATAATGCTTGTTGGGACATAAACAGGTTCAGATCGCTCAGGCATATGAGAAAAACGGAGCAGCATGCCTTAGTGTTCTTACAGATGAGAAGTACTTTCAGGTCTTATTTCTTCACCCTGGAAAGTTCTGTTTCATTTCTATCATCAGTAAGTTATATATGCTGAGGACACTTGTTTTCCTTTAATATGTAACCAGGGAAGTTATAACAACTTGGAGGCTATTTCGCAATGCTGGAGTCCAGGTTCTGTCACCAAATTACATACATACATTTGATTTGGGAAATCGATGATATCCTGACAGGGCACTTTAAGTGCATGATGAATAGCTCAAGTTCTGAATTACTAAATGCAGTGCCCTCTTCTGTGCAAAGAGTTCATTGTTGATGCTTGGCAACTTTATTATGCACGGTCCAAGGGTGCAGACGCTGTTCTTCTAATTGCTGCTGTATTACCTGACCGCGATATCAAATACATGTTGAAAATTTGCAAAATTCTTGGGATGGCTGCTTTAGTTGAGGTTAGTTGAGTTGTTCTTGCTATATATTTTTTATATGTTGTTTCAACAGCCACCTCTTGTTTCTCTTGAGTGTTGAGTCATTTGAGTTAGTGATTAAACTGGACTGTGTTACTGAAGGTCCATGATGAAAGGGAAATGGACCGTATTTTAGGGATTGATGGTGTACAGCTCATGGCATCAATAACCGTAATCTTGGTACGCTTTTTTTTATTAAAATTTTAACACTGAATTTAATTCCTTATACCAGACAAGTCTTCTGTCTATTTTATCACCTGGAAGCTTGTTGATTTATTCAGGGTATTAAACCATTGGTTGGTTTATGCATCTCAACCGTCACCATACTATGAAGATGCTATTGCATGGTAAATTAGTGATTGGGGGATGTATGGTCAATGTAGACATAACATGATAATGTGGTCATTGTTGGAATAGATTAGTATAGACATTATATTCTACTGTAATTCTCCATATCATGTTATTAGGTTGAACAAGTCATTGAGGACAATTCCTTTTCCAGAGACATTTGAAGTTGATATTACGAACACGAAAAAGCTTCTGGAGGGTGAGCGGGGACAAATTATAGCTCAAAAGGATGTAATTGTAAGTATTTTCTTTGGCATGAGTCTAATGAAAAGCAAAAAAAAGAAAACAAAAAAAAAGTATGCTCCCTCTGTCTCTGGCTACGACTATTCACACTCTATGTTACCTGTGTAGAGCTATACACGGATCACACTTTCACAAATCATACCTTGTTGCACAAATTCTTATAAAAACAGATAGAATGAATCGGTGAAGTACAATGCTAACCTTGGGGTGCTAATATAGTACAACTTTGTTTACTTAGTGAATTGTGACATCTTCGCTACAATTGGGGCAGTTATCACATTGTTAATGTCATCTAAACAGGAAGTAGGACTTGCATCAAGCATTCACATTCTTTTCAATGTTTCAGGTTGTAGGAGAATCTGCGCTGTTCACTCCTGATGATATTTCGTTCGTTCAAAACGCTGGGGCCAAGGCGGTAAGCCATGAGACAGAGGCCTCAACTGGCGACTCTGTATTCCTTTCTCTTCGTGCTGATCTGACTCCTCCGTTGTGTCTGCTGTAGGTTCTCGTCGGGGAATCTCTCATCAAGCAGGAGGATCCAGGGAAGGCAATCGCTGGGCTTTTCGGCAAAGATATCTCGCACACTGGTGCTACCTAAAGACGGTGCAGAAGAGCAACCAGAATAAGCGAGAAACGCAACTCCAGGTTGCATCATTTTGTGTAGGGGAGAGAACGGAGCGGTGCAATCATAAATCCACCCTTCGGCAGAGTTTTGATCGGTCGTTTTGTTTACCTGACCAGCAACGTACTTCCCCATGCTGTTGTTTCTGTGTGACCGAACCATCTCAAAATAAATAAATACAGATTTTAGTGCACAAGATATGTTCAATAAGTTGGATATAAATACAGGTTTTTCCTATGTAGACTTGCTCTGCACTATTTTTTCTTTCATAATAAAAAAAACTATTTTTTAGGGAATCATAATAAAAATTAATAAAAAACGGGCTGTGACAATGCCGAAACTTCAGAAAGAGCCCAAGTTTAGGCACCCGAACATGGGCCTTTTTTGAGCGAAAGAGAATGGGCCATATGGTAAGCAGGACTCCACTCTCCACCCTTCCATCAGACCAAATCAAGCCCAACCAACCGCCGCGTGCCTTCACCGGCTCACCGCTCCACCCTCTCCAGCAACGGCGGCGGCCATGCAGATGCAGGGCCGCCTCCGGCGTGTCCTCCAGGCGCCGCCGCCCAGAATCCTACTCTACCGCGCGATCTCCTCCCCCGCCGCCCGGAGGCGACGGCGACGGCGGTGGTCGTGGCAGCGGGGTGGCAGTGAAGCAGGTGACGCGGCGGAACATGGCGGAGGCCCTGGAGAAGCTGCGGGAACGCGTGCGGGAGGCCGCATTCGTGGGGGTGGACCTGGAGATGAGCGGCGTCACGAGCGCGCCCTGGAGAGACACCTTCGAGCTCGACCGCGCCGACGTGCGCTACCTCAAACTCCGCGACTCCGCCGAGCGGTTCGCCGCCCTACAGCTCGGCGTCTGCCCCTTCCGATGGGACCCTGCCAAATCCGCCTTCGTGGCCCATCCGTGCGTGCCTCTTTGTCTTGACCCAATCTCCTTCATGTTCTAGCAACCCACTAATAGCTGAGGATTCTGAATAGCTTATCCAGGTTTTGGGGATTGTGACTATGTAGGCAAACATTTTGGCCTTATTTCCTGTAGAAAGTTTTGTGGTGATATTTAGGAGGAGAAGCCACAATAGGGGGCTCTATTTTTGATCAGGTGTGAGAAAACAGCAATTATTAATTTGGCTTACTGTGCTTCTTTCAATGATAAGCTCATACTAGATAGCAATGTATATGGTGTTCTGAGAAACCTAAGGAAAATGTTGAATTGTTGATCAAGAAGGGATCATTGAACATGCTTTACCTTGCAGAAACTTCTGATTGACAAACTAGGTTGCACAGCCACTCCACAGAACATGTGTGATACTTTTGTCTACCGTGGTGCACACTGATGCTGCTATGGCACCAGAGGCAAATGTGAATTTTCCTTTGTTAGAGGGTGACAGCTCTACATTTTTTTGTCAAAATGTGATCGAATTTGAAAATTTTCAGTGGAAATTGTCCTGACACATGTCCAACACTACCTGTACCCAACATAAATCTGTATTTCTGTCTGTATCAGTCTTTTCATGAAATGACATTCCCTCTAGTTGTGAAGGTTTGCACTTTTCAGTATATTGAGTTATTGCCTTATTACTACTTCGTAATTCAACATTACTTGTTGATTGCTTGATCACATGCTAATCAGCTTTGCAGCTGATTTTTTGAGGATATAACCTTTTTTTTCTTCTTGCAGGCATAACTTCTTTATCTTCCCTCGCAAGGAGCTCCCTAGTGATTGTTCATCTCATGAATTTCTTTGTCAGACAACCTCAATTGACTTCCTAGCAAAGTACCAGTTTGATTTCAACACATGCTTCCGTGAAGGTGCTTTCTTTTACCTATACTAGTTTGCTAAGCTTTTACTTTATGCCTTTTCTCTGTCAATGGAGATTGCAAGATGTGCCTATCACACGTTACTCATTTTATAGTTCTTCGCTGTCCAGTACATTCTACCATGCTCCATGCATGTTATTCTGGAGAATTTGTTCATTTACAATATTTTTTTAATCTCAGGAATATCTTATCTATCCAGAGCACAAGAGGAAGAGGCGCTACAGAAATTTAATATGTTGCATCATGGTCAAACAACTATGTCTTCCATCAATTCTGAAGAGGATGGAGACATACCTTTAAAGAGTGCTTCAGATATTCTTTTCACAGAAAGGATGAAAATGAACTTCAAGGAATGGCGTGGCGTGATAATCAGCAAGCCAATGGTTGACAACCATTTGTCAGGAAACATTAAATGTGGTGCAGGACAATTCCAAACAGTTTTCTTCAAAATGCGCCCAGCTATTATGCTTAATGGATTCTCATCGCATCAATTGAAGTTAATTCAACAGGTAGAACATAGTCTTTACCCTTCCTGAGATATATCGTTAGTTAAGAAATACTGAAAAGTGTTCTTACGTGATTCTCCTTTTTATTCTTTATTTGGTGTGTTAGACTTACACATCCTTATGGCAAAAAAATAAACAGAAGACATGCCCCTACTAAAGTTATCTCTTGCTACCTTATTGCATTTGTCCAATTTATTTTGTGTCCTAAGGCACTTACAGTAACGAATGAGCAAATTCTCATAACCTGTACAATGTAGCATGCGCTGAATGTGGGTTGGGGACGCTTTGGGAACATAGACACATCTCTCTTTTAGTAATTAACTATAACATTAAAGAGAATGAATACCTTTTCACTTCTAAAACATCAAACGTATGCATTAATCCTTGTAAGATAGTCCTTGTCCAAGTCCAACATTTTTTGGCTCTCTGCCATGTTGAATTTACAATCTCTGGTAATTGATTTAGTATATTTTCATAGTAGCTGTGTTTTTTTGTTGTACAATGTTTTTACTATATTAATAATGCTTCTTGGTACACTATTTCTGTTTCTGCTCATATAGCATGTTTTCCCATGCAGGTTTTGAGAAAAAAAAAACTTTAGGGATCTTGTTTTTGTCTGTACATTTGGTGAGGATGACACATCTGAAAAGAGAGTAGTTTATTCAGACACTGATGAGGACAGAATATTATTAATGGTAAGAGAAATTATTTATTTTATTTTGAATGGTTCATGATTCATTAAATTTTATATCTACACTATAAGCCTATTGCAAAAGCTGTAGGTAAGTAATTTGAATGATGCAATCCAATTTTGGAACTGACACTTGTCCTTTCCTTTTATCTCTAAATTGAAGAGGCTCAATCTATGAAACATCGCTATCTTTATGATCATTATTCCATTAATCTAAGCAGTAGGTTCTTCAATGCAGAAAAATGTGCAGGAAGATCTACTAAAAAGCAGGGAAGAAAGAGTCAAATCAGCAGTAGGAATCCGCCATGTTATCGACCTTCTTTTCATCAGAAAGGAAATTGATTGTTGGACATAGTTGTTTCTTAGGTAGTTCTCTTATGTGTGTACAGATACTTCTTCCAATCATAATATAAGTCATATATTCGTTTGTCTCAATTCTCAAGTCAGACCTTTCTTCTTGACTTTAACAAACATTTAAGATAATATACTTTTATAGATATTGGTAGTCAAAATTTTAAAATTTATTATTTCCTGCCATGGAAATTTCTGCTCAGATGTTCTGTGAATTTGGACCAATAATACCAATTGAACTGTTGATTTCTCTAACACTAACTTTGTTGCTTCTCAAAATTTTCTTTTGTGTCCAAACAGATATTGCACAAGTATACAGCAAGTTTGTAGGCCCTCTTCCATCATCTATCAAGGAATTTGCGTTTAGTTTCCACAAAATTTTCCCGCACATTGCAGATACCAGGCATCTTCTGTCTGTCAATCAAGCAGTTCAGAAACTGATGAAGCAGAAAAGCAAATCACTATCTTCAGCTTTCTCATTGTTGTGCCCTGCATCTTATTCATCTGCTGAGAAGTCATCCAGTCATTCTCCTGTGGCAGTCGGTTGAAGGAGATGAAACGGCGTCACGTTTTTCTCTGGGTCCTTGATATTTGACACACTTGCATGGTTTTGTTGCACAAAACTTCTTTGGCACGTACAGAGAACATTGCTAAGAGCTTTCCATTTAATTGAATCTAGTTGGTTCACAACTTACAATAGTGACCGAGTACTCTTTTGTTTGCCATGCTATTGCAGGTCTTCTTGCTTCGTTTCGGGTGCCAAGCATGAAGCCGGGTATGATGCATACATGACTGGATGTATTTTTGCTCAGTTGTGCGCTTATCTTGACATAAAATTTGAGCAGTTATCGCCTCTGGATGACATAGCAACAAACAGTAAGCTGCAGAAACATATCAATATTTTGTCCCCTTGCTGGAACAGTGGAACAGTGATTGATTTGAGCACTGGCATGGAGAGACCAGAACCAGGTTATATGAGAAGGCACCCTGCTGCTGTGTATGAGAACATCGTTGTCATCTGGGGATTCCTGTCTAAGGTTACACCAAAGGACATTAAGAATTGCATCTGCAAAGTGTTTGGTTCAGGTTCGGTTACAACCGTCTTCTCCATTGATTCCACTGCTGCCCTTGTGCAGTTCAAGAAACAAGAGTCCGTAAGCGATTTCTTGGATTTGAAGGCTGTTTTGGAGAGGGAAGATAGTGCTATCTCAATTCTACACCCCTGTCAACTATATTGGAAGGAGGCCAAACACGAGCTGCAAAGTATGATACCTACAGAGACATCTGCCGCTCTTCTGAATCAAAATATCTATTTGCTGATCAAGCTGAAACAGTTTGTGCTACTTCAAAGAATCAGCTCAAAGAAAATGTTGATGACAATCTTATATCTGGTGTTCTTGATGGAGTTGCACCCGCTTCTATAACTGAGAGAGATGAAATAATATCGGGTTCGAGAATAGAGATGTTGATGATGT
Source organism: Hyparrhenia diplandra (assembly GCA_015847255.1). Taxonomy (NCBI): domain Eukaryota; kingdom Viridiplantae; phylum Streptophyta; class Magnoliopsida; order Poales; family Poaceae; genus Hyparrhenia; species Hyparrhenia diplandra. Next base: position 25,003 of record JADLZK010002595.1, read on the forward strand.
TACATGTCGATATATCTTAGATACTCTACACGATGGCAAAGCGTTGTTAGGCAGGCGAATGTGAAGCTGTTACGGGGCATCAATTAGGGCCACAAGATTAATTAGAGTCATTTGATGACTTAGAGATAGGATTAGATTTGGGTTAATTAGAGATAGAATTGGATATGGTTTTATATTTGATTGGGCCTTCCTTTTTTTTTGAGCATGATTGGGCCTTCCTTAGGTGGCTAGAGTCCTCCCTCTGTAAAAAAAGAAGTTTGAAGTTTGATGTACCCAGGAGGGGAATGAAGAAAGAACAAACAATCAATTGTCCTCCCCAAATACTACACTTGTATCTCCAAATAAGTTTATTATATGAGAATAGATTCAACGATATATCAATGATACTAATTATATACTACTATAAATAATAGTACTTTGTTATAAACTCAAGTGTTTCACTCATCGGGGAAGTTAGAATGACACTTATTTCGATTAGGTCGTAGGTGAATACCAAGCTCCATAGGGGGTGTCAACAATGCGGTGTCGGTAAAAGCGGCCGCGGAAATGATGTCTCCGAGTGTACTTCTCTTGAGAGAGAAAAATACCATGTGGAGTGGGGGGTGACCTCAAGACCAAGAAAGTATCGAAGAGGACCCGTCGGACATAAGAAATGTCTCATTGAGGCGTTGCTTCACAAATACAATGAACTTCGTGAATCGTCACGGTGAGGATCATGTGTCGACATAGAGAAGAAGAAGTGTGCGCCACGAGGAGAGGTGTGAACAAAAAAGCGAGGATCGTGGTCACTGGCTTGAAGCCAGCGTCGATGACAACAGAGGAGAAGCGGCTCAAACCAAGCCGAGGAGCTTGTTTTTAAACCATAGAGGAACGGCGCAGCGGCACGGACCATCCCATGTCAGGGGAACGGAGTAGCACGGGAGGTGGTCATATATAGACTTCCTCATGAAGCTCACCATTAAGGAAGGCGCTCTTGACATCCAACTAAGAGATCGACCACCGACGGACCGAGGCAACGGCAAGAAGAGTGCGAACAGTAGTCATATATGAGCAACGGAGGAAATGTCTCCTCATAGTCAATACCATACCCTGCTCGAAACCACGAGCCACAAGGCGAAGCCTTGTAGCGCTCAAGAGAGCCATCTAAGCGAAGTCTTAACCTTATAGACCCACTTGCAAGTGATAGGAGGACATGAAGTGGTTTGGGAACAAGATCCTGCGCTAGTGCGCCAAGAGCAAGAATCTCTCAAATATAGCGTGCTGCCACTGGTGAGCGCCAGCCTCTCGATAGGTCGCAGTTCGGCTAGAATGCAAATGGGTGGAAGCCAAGGCGCTCGGGAGGACGAAGGGTGCCGCGTCACGCCTAAGAGCATAGCAGGAGATGAAGGAATGGGTCCAAGGAGAGACGGAGAGGAATCAAGTGGCGGGCAGACGAGGACGACGAGTATAGTGGTGAGATGATATCACGGGGAGGAGACCAAGGTGGAGGAGGAGGTGGAGAAGCAAGAGATGGCGAAAGGTGGGAAGAAGAAGGAGGTGGCGAAGGTGGAGAAATAGGAGGAGATGGCGAAGGTGGAGAAATAGGAGGTGGTGTGGAGGAGGGAGGGTGACGCCGAAGATACCATTGAGGTAAATTAAGGAAGGAGAGGACTCAAAGAAGTGGTAGAATGACCGGAGGGAGAATGAGGATAGTAAGGGCGGGACTCATCAAAAGTGACATCGAGATATCCTCATCCGCCGAAAGCAAAGGTGGTCATAACAGCGCATAGCCCTTATGTTCGATACTATACCCAAGGAAAAACACACTTCGGCAGACTGGCGAAAGCAAAGGAGTTTAGCGCGCTCACGAGGTGGAAGTAGAACATAACAAACACACCCAAAACAACGAAGATGATCATATGAAGGAGGGGTGCCAAAAAGGCGCTCATAGGGAGTGCAACCCTTAAGAGAGGTGGACGGTTGGCGGTTTATGAGGAAAAACAGTCAGAGAAAACCGCCTCAGCCTTAACCGGAGGGAGCAAGGGCGAGGGAGATCAAGAGCCGCGACGAGCAGTCCTCAAGAATGTGGCGATGCTTGCATTTCGGCAACACCATTTTGAGCATGAGCACGAGGACAAGAAAAATCGAGCAAGGGTGCCCTCGCGGCAAAGAAGATAGGAGCGATGGGCGGTGGAGATGTACTCGCCCGGAGTCCCGCCTGAAAAACTCTTCCGAATGGGAGAGTTATACCGGGTACCGAATCATGGTAGCAAATTGTTGATAAATAGAAAGGAATTGGCAGCGAGATGACATCAAATAAATCCAAGTAAACCGCGAATAGTCATCAATGAACAGAACATAATATGATTGCCCCTCCTTTTTGAAGCTATGGGTGCAGGACCCCATACATCGAGTGTACAAAGATCAAAATGGTCTTTTAGATTTCGACTCACTAGAGGGGTAGGGGAGTTGCTGTATTTGCCAAGTTTGCAACCCGCACAATGCAGAAAGTGTCACGAGAAGCAAGGACCTAACACACCACTACCACAAGACTGACAATCGAGAACCAGAAAGATGGGCCAAGACGGTGATGCCACCGCTTAAAAAGAGGTAGTGGATGAAGCAACCGATGCGGATGCTTGAGAAACAAAGCATGGAGTGAGCAACGCTTGGTGAGGGAAGACGCCAACCAATCAAGCTCCATAGGCGTTGTGAGTCCCCACGCCCAGGCAGCTCCCACCCAAAAAGGCCTGCAATGAAGGTCCTGAACACAACAAGAATCAGACTCAAGGATTATGCGGCGGCCATGATCGATGATTTGCCCCGGGAGCGAAGTTGCATAGTGAGGTGAGGAACATGCGAAAGCGATTGGGAACCTCAAAAAAGAAGAAGTCGAAAGAAACACCTCCCCGGCCAGCATCAGAAGAGAAGTGCCGCTGAAGCGGTCGCGAACAAAATAGGTGAGTCGGAAGATGACAAAGAAGATAGGTGTGTGGCATGAGGGTGTCATGTGGAAAGAGGCACCGTAATCAAGAAACCACGGGCATGATATACCCGATTTTAAGGAGGAGGAGGTGTGGAACCGGCCCGGGCCGTAGTCCCATGAGGAGAGGCTTGAGCCGCAGTAAGGCGACGGAACATGGCAAGAACCTCCTCGCCCGCAGCGCATAACCGAGCGAGTGCCCCGCGGAGTAGAACCACCAAAGCCCCCGAGATTGGCGCTTATCACGACGCCCATAGCAGCTTGCGCCGCCGCTTGGCGACAATCCTTCGCGGGCCATAAATCTTGCAAAGACACACCGCACAATCGGAACCCCCGCCACCACCGGAGACCGGGTGGAGGCGAGACCTGGGTGGCGGAGAGACCGGTGGAGGTGATGCCGCTTAGGGATGTAGGGCTACAAATGAGGATGGCTCACACCCCGGCCCAAGTCGGTCTCCTCACCAGAAGCTCGTATCGCTCGGGCGAAAGCGATGGGCGTGGACGACGAGTCAAGAATCAGGCCCTCGGTCAGCCTCAAACTCCGGACGGCGGAGACAGAACTCGTGAAGGCGGGCGTGTCCCGCTGGTCCCGGCGTGGCGTCACAAATGGCAAAGTGCCACCACCACAAAACTCCGCACCTGTTGTCCAGCGATGCTGCACATCCGTCATCTTGCGATGGAAGTCCTCGATCAGAGAATCCGGGCGGCGACCGAGCCTCCTCAACAACAAAGAAGATACATCGCCTCATTGCGGATCTCATAGCTGCGACAAAGGTGATCCCACATGAGGTGTGAGGTGGCAAGGCCTCAAGGGACCCGGGCAAGATCAATCTCTATGCTTGCAAGGAGGATGGCCTTAGCAGCTTTTCTCCTCACGTAGCCAAGTCTCATAGAGACCAAGATCAGACTGATAGGTCTCCATCCGAGCCTCAAAGGCATCAAGAAGAGCATGCTTGGCAGCATCATCGCATCCGGAGGATATGTGGGCCGTGGTAGGAATAGCAGGACATGGAGGATGATCCGATCCCCGTAAGGTAGCCCCAAAGAAGCTGGCCATCCATGTGGACCTCCATGTGGAAAAAACAAAATCCCGCCCAATTTGTGCCATTGAAGATGACCGGACACTTAGGGACGTGAATGGCACCGGACGAGTGCGAGTGGGAGACGCCATGGAAGAACAAGAAATGTAAGAAGGCACAACAGTGGTTTTTTTTTTTTTTTTTTTTTTTTTTTTTGAGCGAGGGGAAGGAAAATTTGCTGCTGGAGAAGTGAACTCGGCCGCGCACACAAGTGCCGAGCGAAGCGAGAAACAGAGCCCGAGGCCCGAGAGGAGGAGGAGAGCGACGCGCAGGGAGGAGGCCGCGCGAGCCTCATGGGTAGGCGGCGCCAAGACGGGCAGGGCCCTCAAGGGGAGGAGGAGCGCGCGCGAGGGAGGAGGCCGCGCGGGCCTCATGTGCGGCGGGCGGCGCCTTGAAGCGAGGGGCGAGGGCGGGCGCTGGGCGCACGCCAAGGGAAGCTGGTGCAGGGGCCGGGGCCTTGACGACGGCGTGGGACCCACACCGCGAGGCGCTTGAAAGCCGTGAAGTGAGGGAGCGGGCCCTTGGCTGAGATGCGGGCAGCGGGCGCTGGTCGGCCCGGTGGATCAGGAAAACCTAGCTCGATACCATGTTAGAGATGAACTGACCAACCAAATTCTATTCCGGATTTAAAGGAAAGTATACATGAGTGTGTACATATGCAAAGAGAACCCTACAAAGTGTACAAATGAAAATAACATCTATACATCTAACAATAATAATAGATGAAACATAGTACCGGTTATCATATGAATAGTATGTCTTTGTAAAATTCTGTCTTTGCTTAAAATAGATTTTGAAGTCATTGATCACGCTGGAGGCATTACCCACATTTTTTTGTCAAATCAAATACATGGAAGAACCACATACATTTGTATTACGAAGGATACAGTTTAGGGCCACTTTTTGTATTGATTATATGTAAAGTGGACTCTCCCTCTGCTCAAATTATAGTTTAGGGCCCTTTTGCATTGTTGGAAATTTTTCTGTTTTCTACGTTTTTTTTCTTGTGAAAGATCTGTATAATTTCTTGTGAAACTTCCATGTGCCAAAGTGGCCTTTACTTTGAGTTCTGTTAAAACTTTGATCAAATTTATATATAAAAAAAGTAATACATCAACATCTATAATATCGAAGTAGTTCTAAATACGTCTTGATAAAGTATCTATTTAAATTTCTAGATGTCAAACTCGATCAAACTATGTTTCTTACTCTAAGTTAAGAGCATCACTGATGAGTAAACTCGTCACCAGGAAAAAAAAAAGACAACAATGTAACACAATTAGGTTTTGTCTTTTTGTTATAAACACATAATTTAGGTTGAAATGATCCTAACCCTACCTGAACAAATAAGTCCATGCTTCAATCCAAATTAAAAACACACACACACACACACACACACACACACACACACACACACACACACAAGAGGATGAGTTTCGATGAGCCAGAGTGGAAACCAAATGACACGATGTAGCGGACATGTGGGGGCTTATTCTTTATTTAATATTTTTCTTCATCCAAAATAATCGACTTATAGAGTTGTTTTTAAGTCAAATTATTTTAGATTTTACTAAATTTATATAAAAAGTAATACTCAAATTTATGACACCAAACTAGTATTGTTAGATACTAGTACATCATAAAGTATATTTTCATAATCTATTCATTTGATTTTATATATAAATGTTATTATTTTTATTATTACAATATAGTTGGTTTTTACAACAAATATAGTTTTTTTTTTTTTGAGATTGACAACAAATATAGTTGGTTGAACTCACAATACCCAGTGTTGTGTTGCCGCCTCTCCTCCTTGCTGCTCTGTCGCTGGCGGCTGCGGTGCTTGCAACTCTGAACTTCGGGTACTTTGGTGGGCATGGGTGTTTGATGCCAGCCAGCCAGCCACAGTTTAATACCACACCAAACCACACGCTAAAACCACCATCAGCACGGCACCACCACCCAACCACACGCTAAAAACCCTCCTCCTCCTCGCCGCGTCCGCCATGGACTGGGACGGGGGCGACGCCGGCGGCCAGTTCCTCGCGGCCTCCGCTTGTCCCGCGCGCCGACGAGATGATCGCCGCGGCACAGGATGACGCCCGCCTCCCCCCTCACCCCTCCCCCGGCGACGGCAACGACTACGACGACCTCTACGGTGACGTCAACGTCGGCTTCATCCCCCTGCTGCCACACTCCCCATCTCCGGCTCCGACATCGCCTCCCAAAACTCCATCCCCCGACCGCTCCATCCAGTTCCCCTCCAGTCGCCGCATCGTCTCCGCCTCCGGGTCCCGCACCCGCGCCCCAGCGTGAGCCACAGCCGCAGCCGAGACCCGAAACCCCCCAGCGACACCAGCCGCCGCAGCCCCTTCCGCCCGTGCCGACACACCACATCCCGCCGCCGCAGCCGCAGCGCCCGCCACGCGGTGCCGGCGCCTCCGTCTCGGCGCCGCCCAGGTGCACGCCGCTCTACGTCAGCGAGCTCCACTGGTGGACGACGGACGCGGAGGTGGAAAAGCCGCGCTCGCCGCCGCGCCGCACGACGCCGCCGCCGCGCTTCACGGCCTCCACTTCTACTCTGACAAGTTCACCGGCAAGTCGCGCGGCATCTGCCGCGCCGACTCCCTCCACCCGCCGCGGCCGCTTCGGCCGCCACCGTCTCCACGGCCACGCCTTCCACGGGCGCCACTGCGTCGCCTCGCTCGCCCGCCCGCCCTCCCTCCACCGCTCGGCCGACGACTCCGACTCCTTTGCCGAAGCCGCCCGGTACTCGAACCCTACCGGAGGCCTCGGCAACGGCGGTCGTGGTACCAGCGACGCGACGGCGGTTAAAGGCAATGTCGCCCCCGTGTTGGGTGATCGGCCGGCTCTGGCGCCATCTCACCGCTCCGTGGTTCCCCGGCCGTCTCCTAACCCACCATTCCTGGCATTCTGGGAGGTCCGTACGGTGGGTTTCAGTCCATGGGACAGTACAATGCGGGGATGAGCAATGGTATGATGTCGCCGGCGTTGGCACACCACATGAACCCACCCTTCTTGGCAGCTAGTGGAATGGCGATGCAAGGCTCAGGAGTTTGGCATGGTCAGGGGATGTCTGGGAGCTTATGGGGTGCACAGCAGGGATGGAATTTCAGAGCTTGTCAAATGCCATGGTGGCAGCTAAGGGCACCAAGGCAGGACAAACGGCTGCGCAGCAACAGTTTGGGAGTGGGAACTACGGGAAGCAGGGGCGTGGTTTTAGACGCGAAACACAGTATAAGAGAAGAGGAGAGGAGCACTGGCAATGTGAGGGTATCTGAATAGAAGGCAGGCTGACCGTGAAGGGGTGATTATTACAAAGAGAATGATTGTGAGAAGGGCCGCCATCAGGAGCGCATCGTGGACAAGGAAAGGGAACAGGAAGCACTGGAATCAGAGGGATCGACATGGTGGTGACAATAGGAGGTACCAGGGTACAATGAACGTGCTGACCACGATAGGAAGTACGGGCAAGATCAAGTAGCCAATCAGGGGATGATGGTGATAACGATCATCAAGGAGGCGGCGTTAATTTTGCACTCAGCTAAATGGTAGTGAAATTCTTGAAAACACATTGTTCTATTAGTATTATGTTCTTTCCTCTATATCTAGTGTAAGTGTTGTATATATGAAGTTATTATTCAACTAGTTTTTTGTTTGGTTCATTTTTGGAGCAATTGTTCATAGTGTTCTTGTTCTGAGTTGCAGCTTCTTACATGATTGGTAGATTTAATATCCTAGATCTAAATTGCAACCAAAAAAGCTATGCCCTTTAGTTATATGCTGCGTAAATGTACATAGGCAGCTCTTGTTGTAACTGGCAGGATGGAACCCTTAAGTAGTTAACTCCTTTAGCACCATTGTGCATTACGGTGTCTAGAGAGTGTAGTTTTCGAAACTTGAATGGCTGATATTTTTTTATCTCCTTATCAGCATCAACTTTGATCCTTTTTCTACTTTCAATATGTCACAGGGATAAGAGATTGATCTCTTCTTGTAACCAATAATGTGACTCCACCATTTGATTCATATATACTATCACTATTAATTTATTATGTTTCTCCTTTTAGTTGCATCTTTTTGAGCGGGCAGTAGTTGGTTATTGAGTGTGATGAATTCTTGCCAATTCTCGATAGTCGATAGTCAGTTACATTAGACTTAGTGCAAAAATAACTGCATGCATTCATCATAATCATGTTGTTTGACTATTTACCATTAGTTACATAAACCATTGCCTTGTTGTTGACTTGTTATCAACATGCCATTTTCTCCTGAGTCAAGTGTGTTTATGCCATGTCATCTACAAGTTCAAATAACATGCCATTTGTCATCAAGAGAGTTCCCATGATTCATAGGAACATGTTACTTGAAACATGTGAACTCATTAGTCATTGTTCTAAGCAATTCATTAATCCGAGTCCAGAACACAATATGCTAGCATTCTTTTTTGGTCACATTGTCTTTTGCCACCTTTAAGCACTTGTGCTAATGAAGTGTTACATGGTACAATACAGTTAGAAAGAACTTATCAGAAACCTGGTAATAAAATAAACGTCTCTTATACAATACGCTGCTGCCAGCATAGCACAGAATAGTGGTGATCTCTAGTGCTTAATCTTAAGTTATTAGCATACATATTTGGGCTTTGTATAATGGCTAACTGTGCTCATGCATGTCTTCCATGCTTATACTGACTGACCATCTACTAGCATATGGTTTTGACTTGCTACTCAGAACTAAACAAAGCACTTGGTTTGGTCTGTTCTAGCATGCAGGACTGCCAACTTATTGAAATAGTTTTATACTTTTGTGATTGCAAAGGTCATTATAATTTTCTTAATAAATATAGTTTTTGCATTCGCTAATTATTTAAAAGTCTCTCAAGTTAATAGGTACTCACTCCGTTCCAAATTATAGTTCACTTTGGCTTTGTGCTAAATCAAACTTCTATAACTTTTTACTCAAGTTTAAAAATTATAATAACATCTACAAGTTCAAATAAATGCACTATCAAAAATATATTTCGTGGAGAATTTGATGAAACTAATTTGGTGGTGAATATATATTGGTGGATTTTTCTATGAACTTGGTCAAAGTTAAAGTTTGACTTAGGACAAAACCAAACTTGACTATAGTTTGGAACGGAGTTAGTATAACTCAATAATTTATGGCATTGAAAGTGAATATTAGATTTTAATGCTATGTCAGTTACTATTGTTTTTCTGCTTTGAGGGTAGCTATAATTATATTGTTTTTGCTTCATCTTTTGTGAGGCAAGCTTGGCATTATTGCTGTGAGAATGTTCAGAAAGGGAAAGGATAAAGACGAGGGTAAGTATGGAACCGTGGATGCTATAGTGAATCGAGTGAAAAATGACGAGTTGTACTAGGATAGACCTTGTTGATTGTTATGTAACAAATTCTCTCATAGCAGTTTCTAACTTACTGCTTGCGCAATACACTGTGAACAATGTGGTGTGTGGAATATAATAGGTGGGATCACGCCATATTGTTCTTTTGGCTCCCAGTGGATTTGCAGAAGATCCATTTGATTTACTAAAAACATTCTTGATACAAGATGAACGAACCTCAGTGATTGGTGTTTTATGGGTGCTAGCAAGAGAGAGAGAACTAGGGGGAGGGTGCCAATATGCCGAAGTGGGTAGTGCTAGCTCTGAAATGCTAACACCAAGAACTTTTTGCTAGGAATGGCTTGTCTTGTTGAGCCTATATGCTGTAGCATTGTCTCATATCTAGCACCTAATGTGGCCAAGTTTATAGAATTTAACATTTTTTCATGAGCATGCTTGCTCTGTACTTTCAGGTTGTGGCGTCGCTTGATAAACCATTAGAATTCTGGTTTTCCATTCATGCTAGTGATCTATGTTAGACAAGCGAACCCTGTGTCTCGTGAAGAACATCCTTGCTAGACTTTTTCAGGGATACCAGACTACCAGTGTTGTTCTTTCTTTGCTAGGCCTTGGTGTATAGTAGTCTAGTTCCTTAAGCATTTCTAGAGTTTCAACTACTGAGGTTTTGAGTAAGTACCGTACTCCCTCCATATCATAAATAGATGAGCTTTTAAAAATTTTTGGTCAAACATTGGGAATATAAATCATGAATAACTTTTAAGTCGGTGAGTTTTGAAATATGAAAATCATATCCAATAGATTTGGCATGAAAAGTACTTTCATAAAAATATACATGTATAACTTTTAATCAATATTTTTATAGAAATAAGAAGTCAAAGTTGTTTTGGGTTGTGTCGCTGTCCTAAAAGCCCATCTATTTGTGATATGGAGGGAGTATATGTTGTTTTCCTTCCACACAGCAGCAATGTTTCTTCCACGGATCTTCATTCAATATAGCGTTTTCATGCTTTCCATTAGATCGAAAACACCATTTACATAATTGATTATGCAGTTGTAGTGCTATCTCTCGCAAATGTGGATTAATTTGTTTATGATTTCTGTTCAATACTTGACCTGTTCATTCTTATCTGCAGGCAGATTCATTGTCCTCTGCAGTCCTATTCAGCAACTTCTGCTCTAGGAGTTTGCTATACGGTACCAAATGTCCTTTGACTAAGTAATTAGTAGAGATAACCAGCACAAAGAAATTTATCTTATGCAGTAGTCAAACAACTTGTGATATTGTGTAGTTGGATACAAACCACTCTAAGATGCGCGGATTGTTTAGTGACTTTCTTTCCAGTACAGACTACAGCGTTATTTAAATGGTAGGTGATATACTTGAGTGCTTGACTCCGGTAATAGACTTAATTTTATCGTCCACACGCGACATGTTTTTTGTTTGGTTGAGCTTTGATTATCATGAACCTGTGGGTGCGGATATAGCTCGTTTTCTGAAATGTTTTCCCTGGCGCTCTGCATATGGTGATTCCTGAACGTTAACGGGTAAAATTCATGTCAGAGAAAGTGACTGTTATTACTATGTTTCTGTAACATAGTAGGTGAATACCTGCTGCATCGCTGATCAAATTGAGTGGGACGAATATTTACACTGACAGAACAAACATTTATTCACCGGTGTTTGTTTCCATATACTACGCCGTTACGAATATTTTCTGACCGAACAAACATTTATGCCATTATTAGAACACTTTTAATGCAAATAGTGAGGGTGGCAGTACACCCCCAAAACGTATTACAACGAACTTTTTTTCCTGAAACTAGTGTTATATGTTTGCAATATGTTGCAATGAGGATATACAGTAGACCCTCATTGCAGCAGGTATTGGCGCTAAGCGGAGAACACCGGCGACGGCCGGACGGCGGATGCGTGGGCCACCAGGGTGCCGTTATTTGCTGTTACTTGGGCCGCGGGGAAGTGAAGTCGGGCCGGTCTTTATGTTTGTTCATGGTCCGAACGTAAGCAGAAAGGACTGCGACAATGGATCAAAATAACCCTTTTTTCTATCTTCAAATCCACATCTGCAGCAACAAAAGGGTGGAATCTCCAGCAATGGCAACAATGGCAGCGACTCTCCTGCGGGCTGCCCGTGACGCATCTCGCGCGCCGCCGCTGCGGCAGCCGCAACTCGTGCTACTGTGATGGCACCCCGCTTTTCAGCGCGTGCGGGCGCCGTTGCGGCAGCCGCATCTCGCACCGCTGCGATGTCATCCCGCTCAGCGCGTGCGGCACCGGCGTCCGCGCCGCCCGCTTGACTCAGGAGTCATATCTCCTCCTCGAGAGCTGCCGAACTTGCGACGATGTCTCCACGAAGCCAAGTGACGACGGAGGCGCCGCCTGCTCGACTCAGGAGACATATCTCCTCTCGAGAGCTGCAGAACTCGCGACGATGGCACCGCGAAGCCACGTGACGACGGAAAAATTGCGTGTGCCCTGGCAAATCGGCGCTCCCTCACCTCTTACATCGCCGATCATTACGCGCAGTTGTCAGGTAAACTAATACTCACACTTTTTAAGACTACAGCTAACAAGATTTGTATGATTTCTGGTAGAATTAGAGTTATTAACGTAGGTTTTCCTAAGATGTTGGCCGCTATTTCTTCCTGCGGTCCCAGTTTCTGTAGATAGGAGGGCTAGGATTCGTGGCAGTGTGGTGGTGCGGTGCCCCGGCAGTATTGTATTGCAGCAGCGCAAGGTGGCTAAGCGTGGGCGCAAGCGGCCATCTCGTCGCTGCCAGTGTCGTCGTTTTGGCTGCCAGGCTCAATGCTGTGCCTGCCACCGACCCGTAGGCAGATGGAGACGGCCAGAACAGAGTGTCGAGTCTTTCTAAAAGCTTTGTTTCTTCTCTGAATGACTAAATCTAAATTTGAGTCCCGAGTCTCCAACGTGTGGTGCCTGGTTTAATTTTCCTGAATATCATGGATGTTTGGGCTCATCTAGGTCTGGTCTCTCACCCCCTATTCTGTCAAACATAGGTTTGACTGCAGCATCGGAATAAACATGCTTCAGCTTGGGTGACTCGTGAAGAACCCTAAACCCTATTTAGTCACCTCCTGTTTTTTAGTCATTTTTAGTTACTTAACTTCTAAACCCAGATGGGTGATTAAAATCCAAGAAGTGACTAAAATTGAAAAGTCGTACCCTTAACTTTTATATTTTAGTCGATGACTTAGTCACCTCGACTAAGAATCCAAACACAAACATGCCCTAAGTATTCTAAAACTTTTACTTACATGTGTACTATATAAGAAGTAAGATGGTATTCGATCAAGGCCATGTTATCTGTTTTTTATTTTTTTGGATGCCTTATGCAGGCAGTTGAAACAGATATGCAGGGCCATTAACAATAAAAATAAATAAAGTCTTTAAAAAAAGATTAAACGGTCATGGCATTTCAGTGCCTAAAAATAATTTAGTACAGGGCCATTAACAATAAAATAAATAAAAGTCTTTTAAAAAGATTAAACGGTCATGGCATTTCAGTGCCTAAAACATAATTTAGTACCATATTCCATCCCCTTCTACTTCTATAATTAAATTTATTAGGTAGAGTGTTAACTAACAAGAATTAGAAAATGTATACATGGTGTTGGTAATGTAATACATGTTCCTGGATGGTTTTTAGTATTGTAATGTAGATAATTAAATTTATTTTAGTAAATGAAGTGGTTTGTTAATTTGAATAATTTTTTTTGAGATTACACAAAGCATAACGAGCACGCCAACACGCGACGCACACTCACCCCTATGAACACACGCACGCTAAAACCCTACCCCTATGAGCACCTTCTAAGGACGGAAATGGGCAATCTTGAAGTTCACGGTCACCACCACAGCGCCCGCCGCCGATGGGGACGCCGCTTTACCACTTAACGCGCAAAATAGCGCGGAAATCCTGAAATAAATCCAGGATATGTGCCGCACCCGTGATTTGAACCCCGGGTGGAGCCCCCAACCAATGGCCTTTGCCATTGCGATCGATCGATAGATACCCGCTGCCCGCATACGGGCCGTAGGCTCGGCGTGGCGATCCATCATGTGAGCGCTAGCAGCAGCGGCGCACGAGGCGCTCGGCGCTCCTCTCGGATGGTACACACAAGTACGGAATAATGACGGATCGTGAGCCAGGGGTCCATTTCGATTTCGCGGCAATTACGCCACGACCAAAAACACCGGCCCCACCGCCACGGCCGCCGGTCTCCGTCGGTTCTCGTCGCCGGTCCTGGCTCGCTCCCGGCCCTAGCTCGCCCGCCTCTCCGGCCCTCGTCATCGGCCGGAGCACACGCTACACGCGACGTACTACTAAATTTTGTTTGATTTTTTTTACACCCAAAATTTGATGGTCTGGCCTTATTCAAAAATTTATCTCTATAAAATAACATATCTTTTGTTATGACTTACTTTATTAATAAAAGTTCTTCAAAAAATAACTTAAATATTCAATTATGCTTACACAAATTTTTACAATAAGATGACAGTCAAACATTGAGGAAAACACAAATCAAATGAACGCAATTTGGGATGCAAAGAGTACCTATAATGTGATTGAGGAGGTTTTCGATGACGGAGATGGAGGAGGTTTTCTAATGACGGAGATGGAGGAGGTTTTCCAACAACGGAGATCCGCGGATTAAGGAGGAGGTCTTTACGACGATGGAGATAGAGGAGGTCTTACGATGACAGAGGTGGAGGAGGTCTTACGATGGCGGAGATGGAGGAGGTTTTATGATGATGGAGGTGGACGAAGGTTTTCTGACGACGCCGATGGAGAAGGTTGTGACATCCGTTGGTTGGTGTTGCTTGAGGTAAAAATAGTAAAAATTATGCCCTTATAGTAGAGATAAGCAAGTTAGATTTACATGCGACCCCTCGATGAGGGTCGGATTTACATGTCACCCATTCACTCCACACCTCTTCTAATGGGCTTGGCCTATAGGAGAATGCCAAGTCCCAACATAGCTAAAGTAGGGTGGTAGCACGATTTCCAAATCGGGAACTCAAACCTTGTTCGTTGCGGTTGCGCTCGTCCCGACAACATATCCATTATCGCCACCCGGTCCGGGAGGACCTCCCCGATGAGGCCGGCGAGGGCACTTCGGGTAAGCCTCGTACATGAGGAAGCTCGTGGGTTTTTCAGACTTGTCCATGCTCCAAGCGCGGCGAGGACAATTCCCGGCCTTGAGTTCATCCGGTAGTTCTTCGCCGGTAAAGCCTCACCGCCGCAAGAACCTTGCACCGCAGCCGCTTTAGGTCGCCGAGGTCGGCTCTCACCATGGGCAGCCATGACGTTGGCGGTGATGAATGACCCCGCGCCCGACCGCCATATCCATGGCCAACGACGCCGGTTTAGGGTGCTCATCCGGGTCCGCGCTCCCAAACGCTGGCCTTCGCCTTGAAGAAATACCACATGGCTTCGGGCCGAGGCATCTCACCGGACAGCTTCGGTCGTCTCGAACCTCTCGATCTTGTCGATCGACTCGTGAGGATCACCTTGCTCCCCCCCCGCTGCATGCACCTTCCACAAGAGTAGAAGAGTTTGCTCCATGCCTCGCCGCCCACGCCCCCCGAAAGCTCGATGACAAGCAACCATCTCGCCCCTCCGTGTTGCTCGATGTTTGGTGGCACGCTTGTCCCTCGTGGTGGCCATGGTTCCGAGATCTTCAAGGGCAAAGACTCCCTGCCAGCCGCCGTGCAAACGTAATAAGGGAGAAATGGCGCGGCACCCTCTCGTCGTTGCGGACATGCTCCACGAGAGTGCTCTTCCCGATGAGCGCGGCCGATGATCGGAAGAACGCCCGGCGCAGGGTTTGCAAACAGCCACCGGCACCGGGGCTCGACTTGCAAGAAGAATTCAAGAACCCGGTCCTCTCGGCGCGGCCGGCCAAACATGCACTTGTCCAGAACGATGGGCGCGTAAGGCCGGGCGCCGCACGACAAGGGCGGGCAGCAGACGTCAGAGCACGACCAGCCTCCCGGGCGTCGGCGATGACGGCCTCCGTGGCGCGAACCATCCGCCGCGGCTGGAGAGAGCTGTCCTCCCGCGCTACGGCCGGGTGGCCGACGTGGGCCGTGGCCTCCTCCGACGACGACGGCGGCGGCTCGCAGAAGTGAAGACGCACCGAGACGCTTGGCTGGGTTGAATCTAGACAGGGGCGAACGCCGATCACCTCCTTGCCGTCGTCCTCTTGTTGCGGCACCCGGGTCCTCCGGCGGCGCCGCCAGACCGGGCGGTGTCGAGAACGTAGTGGCCTGTCACCATCGCGTGGCCGCCGGGATCCGGAAGTTGCGAGCACGCCACGGTTGGTGACGCGCCCGCCCTCGGCTTCCTCAACGATCGTGGCGGTCCTCAGGAGCAGGAGCCGCAGACGGTGCATCGATCTCGCTCCTCCCGGCTCGCGGACTGCCGCCGCACTGCATCGCCGCTCCCGTGACGCGTGGACACCGGGGAAGGATATGGCTCGCGGGCGAAGCTCGCCGAGCGGCGCTGCGGAGCGCTTCCATTGTGGGTGGTCGTGGATGGAATTCCTCTAGAAACCGCAAGTGCAAGCTCTTCAACGTTGGGACGTGGATGTGATGTGAATCACCAAGAAAACAGGGGGTTAATTTGGCCATTCCAGTCCAGGGTTTTCAATTTCGGAAACAAAAAAATTCGAACCCACTTAGAAAAGGGAAATTCTCGAAATTCGGAAATTTCGCTCAAATTCAAATTAAATTCAAAAAACTTTAAAAAATTTGACATGATTTCACTATAAACTATCAATGGTTGATCATAAACCACAAATACATGAAAAAACTTGACATAATTCCACATTTCTATGGGTTACACGGGGCTCACGGATCGCGGGCACAAGGGGTGCACCGGCAGAGTCGCCCGCCGCCACCAACAGAGGAGAGTCGGAGAGAGGGGAATGGAATGTGGATTTCGGGGTGTGATTTTCGGGTCTCCTAGGGCTATATATATGGTGGGCCGATGGGGAAGTCGATTTTGGGCCATCTTGGTGCTATTTGAGGATGGAAGATGAATTCACGCGAAATTTTTGATCGAAAGAGGATTTCTTTCGGTACCCATCGAGAAACCCGAAATTTCTAAAATTCTGGAAAATTTCGGCCGAAATTGAAAACCTTGTTCCAGTCAAAGCGTCAATCCACGTGCTTTCAACTGTGAGTAGCAAGTCAATCCACGGCTCCTAGCCGGCAGCGGTGCACCTTGAGACCTCGCAGCAGCCCCGCGTGGCTCGCCGTCCTCGTCGATCCGTCCTCTGTCCCCAACCCCGTTTGCACTCGGCACTCGCCTCCCCATGCTGACGGGCTACGCAGGCGCGAATCTAGGCTAATCTAGGGCGAGCTGAGGCGACATGGACAACGGATGATTCTTACTTTTGAATTGATCAATGACTTTGGAACTGATGAGCTGCCTATCTCATGTCATGTAGCAGTTTCCTTAAGGTAGTTTATTAGCTGATACATTTCTGCCTTTTCTTTTTAGGTATGACGATGGATGGTAGCTGCATGCCTCGATTTCTTAGTAGATCGAGTACTAAACGCATATGACACTGGTAAGCGCAAGCGTCGAAGGATTATTGCCACCGGCGACATCTGTGATGGTATTGCTACTGGGAAACAGCAGGTGGCATAAGACTAGATCATCCAAATCCGTAATTGACAACAATGGTGTGATCGATTAAAGGCTGGAAGAAGATCTTAGTTCTTTATAAAAGCTTCCAAGAAAGTTGGTGGCAAACCAGAAAGAAAGAACTGGGTGACGCATCAGTACCATCTTGGTGAAAATGAAGACGAAACTAATGGGGAGTTTGTAGTCTGTAAAATATTCTACCAATCGCCATTGAAGAAAAAATGACCAAGTCTAAAATTGATGCTGTGTTGAGTCTGATGGGCTGACGCCAGAGTGCCGCCGGCTCTGAGCTGTGAGGGCCAGTGGTTGTTGCTGTTACTTGGGCCGCACGCAGGGAAGTCGTGGGCCGGGCCGGGCCGTTCGGCGTACACAGCCAACTGATTTGTTTTTGTTCATGGTCCGGAACGGAAGCAGAAAGGACTGCGAGTTGGCTGGTCACCCTACACGTCTGCGTGCGTCTGTACCCGGCTACCGGCACATTTCGGTGCAGCCGCCGGCCCGGCTGGTGTAATGGTCACGGCGGAGAGATCGGTCGGTCTATCCTACACGGATGCATGTGCTTGCAGTTGGGACGTTGGGTGCTCCTCCTGCTTTTTTCGATAACAGAAACCCACCCAACCAAGGCACAGACAGATGAGTTAAATGCAGGCGGCCGGCGTGGCGTTCCTTTCGCTGAACGGACACCGGCCGTCACACCGGCCGTCGCGAACCTTTGGATCGGCGCAGCGGTTGGGCAACAAGTAAATTTGGCGCGCGGGCGGGCAACGCGATGCCGAGCGGCATTTCGTTTTGCGTTCGGTTAGTTTGTCGGTCAACCAATCGAGCCATTCACCGCGACGGGCCGGCAGGGGCAGGGGCAGTCCGGCAGGGGCAGGCACGCGCGCGCGTGGCGCAGCTCTACGCCGGCCGCCGCCCGCTGGCACCGGCATGCAGCCCGTGCATTTCGCTTGGTGCCGCACATGAAGCCAACACGTATTGGCTGCCACGCGGACGCCCACGCCCCACGCAGAGAACACGGGAGCTGCCCGGCGGGCCGCTTGCTTTCGATCGCGCACTCTACGACTACGTTATCTTGAGCACCTCATGCGGGGCTTTGCGGCTGTTCCGTGCATCTGATCGATCTGCCGGGAACCAAACAGTAGTAGTAGTAGTAAAGTAATGGGGGGATCCAAACAAAGGCACGGGCCGGGGCCGCATCACGTGACGCTTGCCCTCGAGGGGAAAAGAAAACCTTAACAAACTCAGCTGGCCGGTTTCTTAAACAAGGGGGCATCAGAACATGGAGCGCGGCGGTGGTGGCACCGAGATCCTGGAGAATTCTCAGGCCTTGGACTTTGCCAACAGTCACCGTCAAATGATTGGCCTCCGATCCTGTGTGTGTGTGTGTGTGTGTGAGTGCCTCTCTGCACGCACGCAGCTGAGCCACTTGCAGGTAGTACAGGAGTAACGGAACCCTGGCCGGGTAACATGCCAGTGCCATGCGTATGCGTTTGGTGAGTACTACACTTGGTGAGTACTACACAGTACAGCAACGATCGAGGGCTTTTCTGTTTCGCTTTCGTTCGCCTTGCGCTTAAGTAAGCGAGCGAATCCCCGGTCAAACGGCACGCACACACTTAGCTCACACGCTGTCACATGGCGAGGCGAGGTGTGTGTGATCTCAGCTTTTGTCCCTCTCGGAAGTGAAGGTTACAGTGGACTTCTAGGCCTTTTTTATTACTTTTTATATAATAATCAAAGGGAAACATGGGAAAGTAATGTGAAATCTTGTCGAGTTTCCTTCCGAAAAGAACAACATGTGCGGTTCGTGTATCGTGTTTGCAGTATCAATGGGTGGGTGCGCACCCAATGGTCAACATATACATCTATAGGAGTGCAAATCTGCCATTCTACAGTGTGCTCCTCCATGAGTAACATTTCCGCTTAATAACCCCGGCCCCTTAATAAATTAGCACCATCATATATGAGACCAATTAAAATTAATGTACTGATGACTCTGCTGTTAGGTACGTACGGAGTACACGCATGACTGTTATCAGCTATCAGAGTTATTGATATCTCAAGGCAAGCAAATTGGAGCGAGTGTATTCATTCGTATGAAAAATAACGTGTATAACGTCGGTTCCCTTGAAAGGGATTAAGAAGCCCTGAATTGATTACTCGTGCTGTCGTGCATATACCAGCCAAATAAGCGGCCAATTCAAACATCCGGCCTGCTGTCAGCTGTCTTGTTTGCACCTCGATCTTCAATTCGCCCGGCCCGCCCGGTTGGTTTAGTTGAGCAGTCAATTCCATCTTTTCTGGAGATGATTAACAACCCAGGAGAGGCCAAGTGTGCATATTCACAGTCGAACGGAACCTAGCCATAGCCACGCGGAAACCGCAAACAAGCACAAGAAAATATGAGCTTGCACGCCAATCGCCGGGGTCCAAGGAGCAAGTGGTTGTGCCTGCGTTTGCGTCTACTTTACTTAGACCCCGTTTGGAACCGCGTTTTTGAAACCTCGATATACCCGAGCAGTTTATCTGATACGCCGCGACCCGAAGAATCTCGCGGTTCTATAAGCGTTGTGTTTGGCTATCCCGATTATTTTGGTGGATTATCTATTCTTAGGGTGTGAAAAGACTAAACTACCTCGTCCAATCCGCCTCCCCGCATTTACGACGCACACACGGAGAGCTAGCGGCTCCCCGGTCCTCGGCTCGACACTCGGAGGGAAGGAGGCGGCCCGGGTGCCGGTGGTCGACGGCGCTAGCTCACGGCTCAAGATGGGCGATCGCCGCTTCCGTGGATGGGCGCCGCGGCGGATCCGAGGGAGGCGGCCGCCGCAGTTTCTAGGGACGGGCGGAGACTCCACGGACGCTGGCTCGCAGCCGACGGGAGGCGGCGGCGCCGGCCGGACTGCGCAGCCGCAGGGACGGAGGAGGTCGCACAGGGACGGCGCCGACGCTTGAAAGGACGCACTGCGGTCGCGAGGATTCTCGATCCGCATCTCCGGACGAGTGGAGGGGAGGAGAGGGGTGCGTCGCGGGGAAGTGTTTCGCGTTTTGGGAAACGCGGGCCGAGTCGATTCTCGAACGCGGTGTTGGAGTCCATTTTTCGGCGTTGGCGTTCCTCGACACGAAAAAGCGCCCGTTTGGCGGGATTATTCCGCTTATCTCGCGTAAAATCGAAGTTAAGCGGTCTCAAACACCCCCTTAGTCAGACAATTAATTGTTAGGTGCTACTACAACCTAATAATATTTTTTGTAGCGGATATATTTAACGGACATAGCTGTCCTTCGTTTGGATGCTCTAGCTAATAGGAGGTACTCCCTCCGTCCCTAAATAGATGTCATTCTCGCTTTCGGAGAAATCCACGTTTTAAAAAGCCGCAATTATTTTTTAAAATATATAAATATTTATGCTAAGTTTGTGAAAATATTTTGGGTTGGGCTACTTGTAGCACTTTTCGTTTTGTATTTAACCACGTTTTAAATAGCGCGCTATACTCACGCTGGGTTATCACACATTTTCGCGCTTATTCGCATCTATTTGAGCTTATAGCACGCTATAGCGCCGCTATTCGCGGCTATAGCGCCGCTATTCGTGTCGCTTATTTGTGCTATAGCGCCGCTTATTTGCCGCTATTCGCTTATAGCGCCGCTTATTCACGCTATAGCGGCGTAACAGCCGGGCGCTTATCAAGCAGCGGGTAGCCGCCGCTATAGCGCGCTATAGCGGGCGCGGGAGCAACTCACGCTGGGGTTATCACACATTTTTCGCTTTATTATTGTTATAGCACGCTATAGCGCCGCTATTCGCTATAGCGCCGCTATTCGCGTCGCTTATTTGTGCTATAGCGCCGCTTATTTGCCGCTATTCACGCTTATAGCGGCGGCAAGCTACCGGGCGCTATCGCTACAGAGCTGCCGCTATAGCGGCGTGGAGCGACTCACGCGGAAGCTATCACACATTTTCACGCTTATTTGAGCTATAGCACGCTATAGCGCTGCTATTCGTGTTATAGCGCCGCTATTCGTGCCGCTATTTGCCGCTATTCGCGCTATATAGCGGCGGCAAGCGCCGGGCGCTATCGCAGCGCTTATAGCGCCCAATAGCGGCCCGAAAGGCCTTGGGCGCTATTTTTCATAGCCCGGTATTTAAAACATGGGTATTTAATAATTATTGTCATATTATGGACTAACTAGTCTCAAAAGATTCGCCTCCGTACTTTTTCATACCAAACTGGGTAATTTGTTTTTATTTACCTATATTTAATGCCCCATGCGTGCGACAAAGAGATTTGATGTGACGGGTATCAGAAGCACTTTTCGGGTTCACTTTTCACAAACTGAACATGCTCTTAGCTAGTAATTAAAGTGTCTGTAAACTAATAACAGTACACATTTTAAGCTAATTGCTAGGGTGCCTGGATTACTAGAGCTAATTTTAGCAGCTAACTGCTAGCTCATGCAATTTAACCAGCCTTTTTTAAAAAACTGAATTCTAAACCAGCCTTAAACGCCATCCTATTATTTGGTTATAATTGATAATAGGATCGCAAACATTATCTCTTTTGTTTTTGAATAATGTAATGGAATGCAAGCCTCAACTAAGAGCGTCCGCAATGGAGGTAGGAAATCGCCAGCTGACGTGTTGCTTGATAACAATATAAAAGTAAAAACACCGGGTAATGGGTATGCGTCAGAGACACAAAAATCTCGTGGAACGTGCGAGCTAGCGACTCTGTTTCGCTAGCGCGGTGCATTTGCCGTCTCTCTCTCATGCTGATTGGTTAATACTTTCCTAGCTAGCTGATGTGTACACCGTTGTGGACAGCCTAACTCAAAAAAAGGTACTCAAGATCTAGCTAGCTAGCTAGCTACTGGTTGGTGAGTTCATTTTAATTAGCAGGTTGATCGTATCTCCGCTTGCATTGCCTCCGATCGAGTAGTTCCTGTGAAAGCTGCGGCCGGCGTTATCTGACTGGTAGTCTGTGCCCGTCAAGAAATAATGTACAGTATGGGACTCCTACTCCACCATCAGATCTGATGATGCCCCCGTACTGATCACACGTCATTCTCCATTCCAGCTAATCCTTCACTCCTCCTCCTATATACGAGTAGTACGTATATTGAGTGGAGTGCTAGCTGGTGGCATGACCGGCCGTACGTGGCTAGTTTTTATACATGAAAATGAAACCGAGGCAAGGATATCAGGCCGGCTTGCTTCTGTACGTGCGGGCGTCCTTGTACTCGATCAGTCGATCTCCACTGCTGGATTCTTTCTTTGCAGGCACTTCATGTGCTTTGGTGCTACACTACGTCTAGTATCTTTCGATAGTACATAGTGTGGAATCGGTCTGAAACCAGCTTGGTCACGCAAAGGGGCGTGTCGTGTTGTCGTCCTCCTGAGAAGGCCGGCGGACCCGATCGAACGAACTGGAGCAGCTCGCAGCTCGGACTGCCCTCTCGGAGCAGAAGATGCCGACGTACAATACGTCCGTCCGGCATGGAGACGTACGTACGTACGTACGTCCAGAAAGATTCGTTAACCACGTACTGTACAGTAGTAGCTAGTGCAAAACTAATGGCATCCGACATCAGACCGTCCGTATTTTGGGTAGAGATATAAGATTCTTTTTTTCCTGATTAACATATGTTGACATGCACACACAACGCCACAATCGATCATCATCACAGTACCCTTGAATGATGTGTGTCCTGCCACGTGTACGTACCTGCAAATATATAAGAGCAACCACAATGTTGTCCATAGAGCGGTCTATAAGATTAAAATATGTTGTATTAGGCTATTAGCTATCTGAAACATTATGGAAGCAGTCCATAGTTATGGGTACCCATGGGCTGAGCCAGGATGGCTCGTCAAGGGGGGCTAAATAAAGAAAAAACAATGGAAATGTGATGATTACATGGTAAAATTGAAGGCTAAATATAGCAATTATAAGGGGAAATCTTCCTCCCAGGGGGCTGCTGCCCGGGCACCACGGGCCGTGGATCCACCCCTGTGGGTACTCATAGTGCTATGGGCATCCCATAGTAAATAAAAAATATTAAATTCTCTCTCCTTTCCCTCTCTC
Source organism: Hyparrhenia diplandra (assembly GCA_015847255.1). Classification (NCBI taxonomy): domain Eukaryota; kingdom Viridiplantae; phylum Streptophyta; class Magnoliopsida; order Poales; family Poaceae; genus Hyparrhenia; species Hyparrhenia diplandra. The sequence goes on from JADLZK010002595.1 coordinate 48,213, forward strand.
TCAACTGTGTCTCCCTCTCCACGGTGGGATCCGCTGCTGTAGACTGGTTGTCCATATACATTGTGAATGGTACCTATAGCTTCAGCCACCTGCTGTGAGACCCATCCTTATGTACTGCTTTAGCCATAAACATTGTGGTTGCTCTAATGCCCCTAAAAATCACCCGCCACGTCGTGAATCAACACATCGATCGTTGTACTGTGCATGACCACCACCACTTTCTCGTTGTTCCTCCACTGAAATGGCCTACTACAACTACAAATGGAGCATGCATGGCAATTGAGCGGCATCGATCATCATCATAGCAATATATACATAGCAATACATAGCGGCGTAGGTTTCCCTTTTGTCTTTTCAAAGGCGCGCGCGGTCTCTCCATCTCGATCCATCTCTATCCATGGCTCCATGCATGCATTGACCTCCGCTCGATCGATGGATCGATCAGCATGGGTAGTGGAAACTGGCAAAAGGCTCCATGCTTTTTATGCTCCCCCCTCCACCTAATCATGTGACGACGTGGGGTGTCCTCGATCAGCTCGTGAACTCATCAACTCAAATCAAAAGTCGCATGCTTGAGGGTGTACAGTACATGTGTGTAGAGTATGCATGACGGGTGGCACACGGGATGATCGGTCATCGATCGATGCCCACCAAACCCAGTGCCGGCCCCAACCGAACCCGGCCGATCAGGCAGGCAACGCATGCACGCACGCCGCCGGCATCCGCTGGCTCCAACTCCAACTAGTAGAGATCGATAGAGATAGATCTCCAAGGTCCACCACCACCATGGCCACACTGCTCCACCCACCACCCAACCTGCCTGCGGCGGTGAGCAAAAGCACCAGCCCCGCGTCACCATCACCATCATGCGCGCTGCATGCGCCTCCGATCGCTAGTAGGTATCCTGGTATCGATAAGCCGCCGGTTAAGTTTGGATGTTTCAATAATATTATGTGAGAGAATAAGCTAACATAAGCCTAAACAAGTTATGAGTAATTACGTATGCCACATGTACATGCTAAAAGCATAGTTGGTTTCGTCGTTTGGAGGTCATCAGGAACATATAATTGAGAAAATGGACAAAAAAGTATAGAGTTTGTCAGGAATATACGTGTTAATATCAATCTACCATATGGAGCAGTTCCATATTCAAAAAAAAAAAAAAAACCGTAGAGTACCACTTCACCACTAAATACTGATCCATGTTATTACACTTGTTCAATGGTGTTCTTTATTTTCTAACAAATAAGTTCTTTTAAATAGTGATCGTGTGTACTGAATGGTGCCGCACGCTCGAGGCGAGAAGTGATGGTACGAGTTTACGGCTAGTTTGATGCCAACATGGCTATGGTGCGAGTTAATTTGTGGCCCATTGCTCCATGTTGTATACGTACACCTAGTGGCTTATAGCTAGCCCATTGTTATTACTCAAAAAAAAAAAAAAAAAAAAAAAGCTAGCGCATTGTAGCATGTTTGTGCCAATTTCTGCCTTTTGAGGTGTTGCCTGCTCAGCCAATCAACTCGTTGGCGTTGAGCTTTCAAGCTTTGCTTTGGCCACTTTTGTGTCCCCGCCCAAAAGGGCCAGATGACCTATTGTTCGTACTAGTGCCCTTGCTTTATTTGCTGCGTAGCTTATCATGCAAGAGAAAAGAAATTTTCTTTACATTTTTGAATTGAAGAAAACAGACAAATTTCGCGGCAGGCACTAGTACGATATGAAATTTTAGCTGCAAAATAGCTTCATTCATTACGGAGGAGTACCAAGATAACCCTCTTGCAAAATGTATATCTTGTTTTATTGGGTCATGCAACACAAAGCGCGACACCTTTTTTACTAAAATAAGTCGAGCTTGCCGTCGAACAAAGCACTCTGGAAATGTATTTTTCTTCCACAGGGCAAAAGGAAAGGTACTACTAGTACTACATGAAACATGGGCATGACGTCAGGCCTCGACACGTGTCACCTACAAAATCTCCCCCAGCTCCGATCCATCATCCAGTCCCAAAACCGGGAACCTGCCCTGCAGGCTGGAACACACAAGAAAAAGCCAGCCCATTGCTCTCGAACGGGCATGATGACCAGGCCAGGCCATCAACAAGCATCATGGCGAGCTGCCCGGGGTCAAACCGATCAGTCCAGAGAAAGGTCGCCTCCTCTGCCAATCCGCCATCCCATCCTCCACTGCGATAGGCCTCTCGCAGGCCGGCCAGCCAATCATCCGGTTCACCACCGACCCGAGCTCCCAATGCCCAATGGCCTAGAGGTGCACAAGTCAATGGCATCATTTCACCCTTCCCTGCTCTCTTCTCGGTTTAAAAAAATGCCCTCCCTGTGTGCGGTGCGGGCATCGCGAAATCATGATGATGAGGATCTCCTCAAGGTCGCCGGCCGCTTATCCTCTCGAGATCATCCTCCTTATTACGGACAAACAGATTATATTACATTATATATATAAATCCTTAAAAAGTAAGTTTCTATTTTTAAAAAGAAAGGTGAGCAAAGATAAGATGGCATTGTGATAGCGTCAGCAGTATCTGATTGGATACGCTGGAGACCTGGCTTTCTTGCAAACCTCAGCATAAAGCTAATCCCTTCCCCAGGCCAGGCTCCAGCCACATGTCACAAAAGCTATAACGAAGCAAGGGATGATACTTGCCGAGATTAAGCACGCCAGGGATGGATGGATGGTAGGCAGGCTTGTGGATGAAGTTTCTGCCTCCATTTATTATTATTACTGTATATTTTGGTAAACATGCCATCACTGCTTTGGTAAACATGTCATCACTGCTTAGGTTCCAGTCAAAATACGCAGTTTACCGTTGGTGGCGTCAATACGTCGTGCTCACTGTGATTGTGCCATCAGAATATGTACTAATTTTGTAACCCACATGCAACGAGGCAACGAGCAGTCGCTCCGTCGGTTGAATTGAATAGTGTCAGTGACAGGAATATGAGATCCTTCGTTTGTCCTTTTGTGTTCCTACAATCCAAAAGGAACCTTGCTCATGCGCGCTAAAAAAAAAAATGTTTATAGAAATTAACAACCTAGATGAATACTTCCTCTAATCATTATATATATCTAATATCTAGGTAAAGTAGAAATGTTTAACTTAGGACAAATATAGATGGACTTGTTCATGTTTATAATTAGCGGAGAAGGATCACTCTAAGCTTAACAAAACATATGCGATTCTTTTTCATGATTATTCTACTGCCTTCAAACTCATGTTGTCGATCTATAAGCCATTTTTATAATTAAGTTGACAATTATTAGGGAGCAAAATGTCTGGCATATATATAGCACAATCCCAAAAAAAGAAAGGAGGACTCTATCTGGGACAGGTAGTAGTAGTTTTCTTTGATCTTGTCCCTATAAACAAGCACAGTTGGCTGGCCCACATGACATATAAGTAAAATGTTTTCAAATTCTGAATGCTTTCCTACTAATCACATAATTTAGCCTCTGCTAGAATCCTCTCTTTTGAGTCTTTCCCTTTGGCTGATGGAACTTGAAAGCATGGCTTCTACTTTGTCTTTGTCTCTAATGGAAATGGGGTCCATAGAGGTTTATAGTACTTAAATGAGGCCGAGCTGTCTCCTCCCTTCTGGTTTGGTACATGGCCCGGTGATTTGATCCTAGTAGTATAAAAACAATGCACGCCCCTCTTTTTATTGGCATTTCGCATGTACAACCCCGGTACTTTCCAGGTTTATCTCGTCCAGTGATTCTGCTGGATCGTACCGATTGCTAACAAGATTTGCTCCCGCCCGGTAGGCCGGTACAACAGCACATGACATGGAAGAACACTGAACAAAAGATTTTCATGTCCAAGATATATTAGCATTCCAGTACAAGCTAGTACAGTACTACTATTATGCAACCTACCTCATTCATAGTTATGTGGAGATAGTGTCTGATTAGAAAATAAAATGAGAGTTCATGAGTCTTTCATGCTCTCTCTTAATTTGTCTTAAAATTTCTAGAATGCAATATATTACAGGATAGAGGGAGTACATAGTATATCATGACAAAAGGAAAATATATACTGTACTATTGATAGTTGGAAAAAAAATCCAGTGAATTCTAAATTAAGATTTTTTTAATAAATTTTGGAGAGTATTACCAATACCATTGTTGGTATTGTTGTACTGTTGACATTTTACTGTACAAAATAGTAGTAGCGTTACTAAAAAAAGTGCCAACTCAGGATGAGTAGAGCATTTTACGCTAATTCCACCCCGAAACAATCAGAATGGCACATAAGCCATTCTACCTAGTCAATCAAAAAAAAAAAAATCTGGACTGAATAGCAAAGTCGACACCTGCAGTGCACTCGGCACTAAAAAATTTGCAGGCCCTTGTTCTCGAAGCGATCCAAGGCACTAAAAAGTCGAGGGTCGTATTCGCAAAAGCGCCTCCCCCCTCACAGCGCATCAAATTTATTGCACTGCTCTGCGGCCTCTCATGAATGGCGTTTATTTAAGGGTTTTTTAGATTGAGGCCATTGCAATTTTGTAAGGTTGGAGAAAAAAGCCATTACAATTCGCAGATATTTGGAAACTTGCCATTGCAATTTTTGTTTACCTTGAATCATGCCATTTTATACGTATTCTACAACGTTGGGCCCACGTGCAGGTGAGTAAAGGTCCATGTATTCTCGTATGTCCTAAAATACCCCTGCTGCATCTATCACTCCTCTCACTGACGCACAGGCCCCACATGTCATCTTCTTCTTCCTCCTCTTCTCATCTTCCTTGCTGAGCAGCAGCAGCAAGGGGCGAGCTGGCAAGCGGTCACGGTCACGCCTCGCGCGTGCGGTCGCCATTGGAGGGCTGCCGTCGGTTTATGGCGCGGATCAAGCATTGACCACCATTGGAGGGCCACAGGCTGCTGTACATCTAGCTACGTGCAAGGGCTTGGGTGCTGTCCATCACGTGGTTGACCATGGTGTGCGTGTCGCGTGAGCAGCTCCTCAGTGCGTTGTGTGAGCGTGAACAAATGCAGTGAGGAGGGATGCGAGCTGAGAGTTGCGACCATGGCAACTGGATCTGGCCGTCGATGTGGGAGAGGACTGGCTATCGAGCGTGAGCACGAGCGGCGTGCTACAGCGAGGTGGGAGGCGAGCTGCGGCCATGGCGTTGGCCGGTGGTGTGGGAGGCCAGCCTTGCGAGCGCGAGAGGCTGCAGCAAGGTGCGAGCGCAAGCACGAGCGGCTGCAGCGAGGTCCGAGCGCAAGCGGCTGCAGCAAGGTCCAAGCGCGAGCATGAGCGGCTGCAGCGAGGTCCGAGCGTGCGTGAGCGGCCGCCCTGGCCAAGGGCAGCGAGCTCCGCTTGCCCCTGCTCAGACATTGGGCGGTGCGCTGACTCGAGCTTGAAGGAGAAGCTGACGTTGGGGACCCACACGTCAATGGGTGGAAGAAGAGAGACGCATCAGGGGTAGCCATTAGTCATTAGTCATTACCCATACGAGAATACGGTAGCCATTAGTCATTTTGCACATGGGCCCAATTCTACCAAATACGTAGAGAATGGCCCGATTCAAACCATGAAAAAAAATTATAATGGCATGTTTTAAAATAAACAAATCAGAAATTTTTATCTCCAACCTTGCAAAATTGCAATGGTCACAATCAAAAAAACCCTTTATTTAAGTCTCCACCCTCCGCCCCGGGAATTCTTTTTCTGTGCATCGCGGAATTTTTTTGGGTTCTCGGGCTCCGCCGCGATCCATCCCATCCCATCCCACCCTCGCCGCCGGTTCTCCCGGAGCTTCTACTTCTTCCTTTGTAGCCGGCGCAGCGCACGCAGCGGAGACGGCCGGCGAACACAGAGAGAGAATTGCGGCGCGCGGCGGTGTCTGTGTCTCCCTCCACACGCAAAGGTCAGAGCTCCTCCTCCTCCTCCGATCCTTCACTCACTCACTCCAAGTCTCATGTTCTTGGTCTCCTTTTCTTGCCGGTGCTGTCGTCCGTCCTCACGGCGAAACAAGGCTGGTTCTGCATGTGAGTGAGGAGTGGTGTGGTGGGGACTTGTTTCTTCATCTTCCCATGTCGCTCGTTTTTGCTCTGTTGTTGTTTCTTCAGAAGCTCTGATCTGAAGAACAGGTAGATGAGTGGTAGAATCTCAGAAGTAGCATTCGACATGCGTGTTTCGTGATTCTGGATTGGGGGCACATCATCATTTTTTGTCGCCGGAAAAGAGAAGATGATAGAATCTTTTGATCCGAGCTCGGAGCTCCCTCTTGTTTGTTTGCTTGCAATACTCCTTTGGCGAGTTGTGTTCTTGCCTGCACGTAGTACGTAGTACTCGGCACCGTCCTATGTAATTACTCCCCTTAGGCCTGCCTTACCGACACAGTTCTGATGCGGCGCAGTTAAAGCCATGGCATGCATCAGAGTCCGGACTCCGGACCTCCTCTGGTTTCGATCGGTGTGCGGTTGGTGGTTTGGCTCCTGTTTCCCTGTCCATCGTCCCCTTGCTTGCTTCTCTCTTTCCGTGAGGGGAAAGCAAGAAACCAGGGCGTGTCCATCCTGTGATCCAACCAAGTCATTGTCTCCTCCCTTTGCTTTGCTTCGTCTACTACTTTTGTTCCTTTCTCTGTCTGCATGTATGCCTGACCGACCGTCGCGTATGGAAAACCTGCAGTTTTTGGTATCCGGTGCCTTGTCTGGTGCTCGTGCTGTCCTTTGCTGTGTAGTCTAGCTGTATGCGCGTGTGTGTGTACAATGAGGCTGACTTTCTCCCTGGAAACGCTTGATGTTTGGTGTGTGTGACCAAATGCCAAGATGGAAGGAGTTAGTTGGGCGGGCCGGTCGTTGCCTCCACTGCATCTTCTCCTCTGCTTTCACTCTTCAGAGTTTGTGTTTCGTCTTTTGATTTCTTTTTCATCCTTCTTTTTTTCTGGGGGGTTGTCTCTGAAAGGGTGTAAAGTGTCTGGTTCTATCAGGACGCTGCGAGACTTTTCCTCAATGGGAATCTAGTTTACGGGAAACGCGGCATTTGTTTGTAGATGGATGGACATCGGCATTCGCAAACGCAGCCTTTTGTCCTCCATTCTGGACAACAGGAAGCATGCACTTTTCTTTTTGTCTTGGTGGATCGATCGTGGGAGTATTTGACTTCTAATATATATATATTTTTGTTTTGCAGAAAATAATCAGCACTGTTTAGCAAAGGCAGCTCCTCCTGAGTCCTGACTCCTGAGGCAATGTGCTGCAGATCATGAAGATAGGCAAGTGAGTTTCACACCTAGCCATCTGCCTTTACTTTGTAGTGTTATTTGTAACAGCATTGCTTAATTGCGTCAGTTAAGCACGGTAGCATTCTGATTTCTACGGTTCTTGATCGATGCTAGCCTGGTTTAGGTCTGTGGCAAAAAAAGGCTGATTGTGTGCCTTTGTAGGGTAGTCTGTTGATAAATTGTGATCTGATTGTATGATGCAATTTCGTTTGCTGGGATAGTCAACTGAGAAATGTGCATTGGATCATTGGTACGTCATGTGATTGTTAGAATCCACCTCATCGTTGTGACTTTCCTCTGATAATTAGTTACAAGGATCCATCATACCAATTTCAGTCAGTTTTAATTTAACGCAATCACTATATTGACTTGATGGCGACACAAAAACACTATTCTTGGCTCCAAAAGAACACTATGCTGTTTATATTGAATCATGATTTTTGTTAATTTGGTAGGAAGACTGTCGGTTCTTGGCTTTTGTTCCTTCAAGTACTACCACCAACATCTTAGTTAAGCAAATAAACTTTTCTGGGTTGACAAGATGTGCTTTATTTTTATTTTTTTTTTTGAAACGAAGATGTGCTTTATTTGAGTTGTGAGTCACTGCAGGAAAGTTTAAATGCTTGCATATGGTTACAGTGACAATGCAACTAAAAGGAAAGAGAAACTACACATGAACTTACCTCACCTGAAGTACTCTAATGTTAATTCCATGATAATTAGTTCTTTCCAAATATTTCTTGTCCTGGTTGGGTTGGTCATCAGTTATTACTATTATAATATATTGGAAATAATTTTAGTCATTCATTGACGTTGCAAACCAGAAACAATAACTGTCAGATTATGAGATATGTTTGCTTCATTATGATTTTTTTTTCTCTGTTCACACTCTTAATAGCTGATTTTGATATGTTGATATCGGCATGCAGATGATGAAAGGCCTTACCAAAGTCATATTTTTCATGATCGTGCATCCAACAACGGTCCTAAATTAGACTGTGAGGCTGAAAGACAAAGTAATCACAATTTTTTTTTGGCAGATAAGATGGTTGAACAAACCAATCAATCTGAACTTAGTTTTGTGAAGGCCGAGCATCTGAATGGAGGTAAAATTGGGCAGACACGCATTGAGGATTACTCATATGACAAGGATGTTGTAGAGATCAAACTGCCAGACACAGTTCTTTCTTCTGATTACGGTGTCCATTTTGTCAAGGATGTCTGCATTGATGAAGGAGTTCTTCCTGATCAAAATATTTCATCAGAAAAGCAAGTAGATCAAAAGGTGTCCATAAACTTTGATTCCTCAGAATATACAAGCAGTGACCTAAGGGAAGAGACAAGTGATCCTACAAAAACTGTACATGAATTAAAATCAGAAATTGTTGTCCTACCTGTCATGTGTGATACTGATGACAATATTGGGGAACAGACCTCATGCGAAAAGCATGATCTTGAAGATAACAATACTGCAGATGTATCTACCGATTCTAATGATGAGGAATTACATCCCAAACAATTACCATGTCATGAAGTTGCACAAGATCGCCAGGAGGCTGGCAGTGTCATTTCCGAGAGCAATGAAAATCAGGACAGGCTCCTCACTGGAGAAGCAACCCATCAGGTATGCAACTACTTAACTTATAAAGTACAATATTTGCAACTAATCTGTATGATCACACTTTAACCCTCACAATTCATTCTTGCGTTTGATGTATATCATAATGTTCAATGATTATATGTAAACTGTAAATTGTTTTATCCGTTCTCCGAAAAATGTGGTTTGATATTACATCCATAGTTTATTTGGCTAAATAAATGAGCAACTGCCCATATAATTTTAACTATTTTATCGCTTATATACCTTTACACCATTGGAGTACATAACATGATTGATCTTTTTGTTACAGGTTTCATCGAATGGTTGTTATGAAAATGGAATTGGTATCGCGTCAGAGACCAGTAACATCATTCACAATGATTTACCAGTAGAATTGGCTGCTACTGATTTCTCAGTAGTGATACCTGAGGAAGCTGCTGTCAGTGCTGCATTGGATATGCAAGGATCCAACCAAGTTAATCACTATAACCCTTTTATTGCATATGGATCACTAGACGAGACATGGGGACCTAATTACTCTCTCCCTACTGTTGTGGATGCCGCTTCTATAGCACCCATCTGTCCTGTTGAAAAGACAGATAGTTTTAGTGATCTTGTCAATAGAGCACTGGAAGGATTTGATCCTATTGAAATAGATGAAGCCATAATTGAAGAGAATAGGTTAGATTCTTTTGAAGAAAGTTCAAGTACATTGGATTTCCAAGCATCTGAATCTGAACAATGTAATGATCAGAGGGAGAGTCTCACTAATAATGATGTGAAAACTGATGTAGCACATGAAATGGGCACTGCTCTCTCTCTATCCACTAGCAATGGAGAGCATAGTGATGTCAAAAGTGAGAATGGTCAGAAATATGAGATTGATGATCAAGGTATAAATGATTTCAACCCAAGAGATGTGGAGCTTGGCACAAAAGTAAGTGAGGACATAGCGGATAGTAAGAGTTCAACTCCTGTGCAAACAGAATCTGTGGTTCAACAAAATGGATTTGATAGTGCAAAAGTGACTCCACAATCTGTTATTCGCAATCCCTTTGAGTCAAGCTTTTCTGGACCTAGCATTACATCAGGTCCACTAACGCCCTCTGGTCACATTCCTTATTCTGGCAACATTTCTCTTCGATCAGAGAGTAGCACAACAAGTACTCGGTCCTTTGCATTTCCAGTGTAAGTGCAGACTATCTGATTACTTCTTTTCTCAGCATAGAACTGCTATCTCACATGGCAATATTGTTGCTTAATTTTCTTAAACAAATCAATCCATCTCTATATACCTCTACTCGTCATAATTGATAAAATCTAGCCCCATTTAAGCAACTTCATAGTTTTTTGTACATCTGAATGGGTCAGCATTGAATTTGTTCCTCTATAATGGTAAATAGTCAACAATACAACATAAATTCCCTGGCTAAAGGAATATCAGTCAGGCATGGATATAATTTCCCTCATAACGTCATACTTGTATTGTCAGGCTCATGGCAGTTTCTGTACTTTTGGACCAATCAGTAGCAGTTCTTCAATAATGTTGTTATTTTATACGAAAAACGTTATTTTGTTTTGTTTCCATGGGTTCAAGCATCTTTTTTTTTATGTCGACCATCGTTCATCAGATTAAGCATTTTTTTTCTAATTCACAGACTACAGAACGAGTGGAACAGCAGCCCCGTGAAGATGGCAAAGGCCGACCGCAGGCGTCTGAAGGAAGACCGAGGCTGGGGTTACAGAATCCTTTGCTGTAAATTCTAAATGCCCCTGCCCCTGCATCCTTTTTGCCTGTTGAGTTCAGCCCTTCGTGTCTGTCACGCTTGAGCCCGTGGAGGTCCATGTTAAATTCATTCAAATGTTTCTCTTCTTTCCCCCTCCTCTTTCTTTTCTGCCCCCAATGCCCTGCTGTTCTTATTTATCTCTAGCAGGTTAATGGCTTGTCGGATTCGGTAGTGGCTTGTAATTTACAAAACACTATGATGAGTGAGGAATTAAGGTATAGATTTGATATAGAATTTGTGGGTGCTTGTTGGGGTATTATTACAGATGACCATATCCATGGAGTGAATGGCGGCCATTTAAGCCGTGATACTCTGCCACGAGAAGCCGAGAAATCACTGAAGCAAATTACAGTATGTTAACCACTGAACAAACAGAACAACATGACAGTAAATTGGTGCAAATACATGTAAAGCACTGAAATCTGTTACAAGCATATGAGCACATCTGCGAACTGATACTGGTGCGGATGTACATACTACTACATGGCATCTATCCTCAAGCATGAACACCATTGGCAAAATTGCCCATCTGCACATGAATGATCCATGCTGTTGCAGATTGGGCTAAACAGGTTGTCCAACTTGAAGGCTAGAGATTAAGGCTTGGCACAAGCCATTATTATTCCATCTGGGGCAACTAAGTGTATAAACCCTCCTAATCTACTACTCCTAGAGTCCTAGTAGGACTAATATAGCTACTAATAATTAAATAAAGCCTGAAGAGAACGAAGCAGCTAGGCAGCTCTAACTATATGTACCGAAGAACTAGTAATGCCATGCCCGAGAGCACGTCAGTGAAGCTGCTATGGAGTACTTACGTATGGTACTAGCTATCTCTACGGCTTCTTGTTCACCTGCAGCGGCGTAGCGCCGTTGTTGATCGGCCGGCGGCGGCTCGCCCTGGACGCGTAGTCCTGCCTGAGCATGTTGTACATCTCAGTGACCGCGTCGCCGTGCTTCGCCGCGGCGCGCATCTTCACCGTCCGCGGCCGTGAGCCTGCTGAGGTCGTCGTCGTCGCTGCCGCCGCCGCCGCCGCCGCCGCCGCTCCCACGGTGGGTTTGGTTCCGTCCTTGCTCGCCACACCGAGCTTCTTCCGCCCAGCTGAGATTACCTTGTTGGCAGCTAAATCATCGTCATCGGTGGACGCCAACGCCTTGCCGAGGTTCTGCGTACAGTCAACCAAATAACTTGAGCAAAAATATGTACATGTGCTAGAATCTTTCAGTAGGTTACTAATAGATTTATTAACTTGCTCTGTGATCAGAACAACCAACTACGAGAGTAGATTGGGCGTTTTCACTAACCTGTTCATTTCCTCTGTTGTCCAGTCCATTGTTGTTTGGGTTTAGCATGGCAACTGCAAGAACAGTGAAGATAGACACGGGTCAAGGCAAAATCTCAAGTGCATCGACTGTGACTGCACAGCCAGAACAGAACTCACCATGGCGAGCAGAGGCGGTGGGGGAGATGAAGAGTGAGCAAGGGGACGATGAGCAAGATAACTACAACAAGAAGACCCATTGCACTAGTTCTGAAGCTCAGCATGGTGTGAAAGTTTCTCCTGCAAACTATGCATACAACAGTTGGATTGGCCGCTTGTGTGGTTGTTTGTCTATGTGATATATATCCTAAGTTGCAATTGCAAGCTAGGAATGAAGAAGAATTTGCTACCGAAGAGTGAGGAGAAGAGAGGAGAGGAAGCGCGGCGTGGGGGGTTGTTGGCCTTTTATAGAGACAAAGGTGGTACAATGCTTGTAGTGGTGGTAGTGTTACTAGTAGTGTAGGTAGTACATCTAGCTAGGAATGGATGGATGGATGGATATGCAGTCAAAGCAAGGTGCAGAGGAGCTAGGAATATCTGTTCCAACCGTACCCCCGTGTTAGTTTTCTTTAACAAACCCTAGGAATAGTTTATGGATTGTTCCTGATTGCGCCTGACCAAGGTATCAACCTAACCCAAGCATCCAAGAGTCTTTGAATTAAGTCTGAACACAATTTGTCCTCTGCATATATTTCATGGATTCAAATTTGTTAGCAAAAATAAATATATAACACGCGTGCACGCGCAGAGAGAGAGAAGTTGATAGTAGTATGACATTACAAGACCAAGTACTAATAACTTAGGAGTATATATATGATTTCATCAAATAGCAAAACTAACATATGTTGTGAGATGCTATCACGCACACTCACCCCTATGAACAGGCGCGCACGCGATAGCGCAAACCCTACCCCTATGAGCAACCTCGGAAGGACAGAGCATCCGACAAATCTGGAGATTCTCGAAGTCACCATTGACACCTCGTCGTCAACAGGAACGTCGCTTACCACTTACTGCATAACGCCGGTAAATCCTGTAAAAATCCCAAAAAAAGGTTCAAGCACCACGACTTGAACCCCTGGTGGGTAGGTCCCACTGGACCCGCCCTACCACTCCTATATATAGCCCGGTTTGAGGCGGGGTTTATGTGTCCATATACTCTCTCTATCCCAAAATGGTAAACATAACGTTTCAAAAAAAAAAAACGGTAAACATATATTAATCATGAAAAGTCAAGCATTGTCATTTGCAAAAGGATCAATATAGTATCATAGCCACTTTGAATATGTTCTAAACTTGTATATAATTTGAATAATTGTTAGTTAAAAGTTGGTATAAGCTAAGTTTTCCTATTTTTGGGGGCAAAAGCTGGCGCAATTTAGAGAGGGTGTCTTTCTCTTATAGAAAATTTAATCTGCAAACATGATGAAATTTTATTCTTAATAGTGGATTTTTAAATTTTTGTGGGTGTTTGGGCACCCACGGTGTTCAATGTAGCTTTGCCCCTGCCTATTTGAAATATGATTATCATCATTCAGGATGGAGGGAATATAATTTAGTGTAATCATTTTTTTCCTACGTAAAACTAAAAGTGGATTGGCTTAACTGGCTGTATCAACCGCTCACCAAAACTTGAATTTAGAGCGGGCGCTGCACAGCGCGTCCTGCTCAACAAGTGGGAGGGGCGCCCAGACAACGCTGGCTCCTCCACACCCGACGACGCGGTGACCGGCGGCTGCTTGGACACGCCGGGACACGCGTGCGGGACTACAAAGCGCCGGGCTGTGCGCTGGCGTCGTCTTCCCGTGCCACGGTGCTTTCGGCGTGGTGCTTCGCCCAGCGGTATCGGTGACCGCCGATCGACCACCCCCACCGCTGCTTTCGTTTTTAGTAAGCCTTAGTTTCCATACTGGTTACACCACTCTAAGCTCCACCGTTGCAGCGGTGTTTTTGTGTTAGTGTGCCCCACCTCACGTGTTTCCGATGCATCTCGCTAGGGCACTTTCGCGAGGATGTAAACTTAAACTCCTTTTCCTCTTAATGCAGAACGGGCTAAAGTGCCTGGTTTCGAAAAACTTGAATTTAGACGTGTATATTTCTCTCCTCTTATTGAGAAACTATACCTGCTAGTTTCTGCTTTTTTTTTTTTTTTCTCAATCACGCAAAAAGCTTTACACGTTTTTGTATTATAAGAAAAGTAGTTTGGTTACAATCCGGATGCCTTGCAAAATACGAAAATTACAATTGCCAATTGCAACTATTTTCCCCCCTTGTTTTTAGTTTCAGCCTTGAAAACTTAACGTGTTCCCAAGAAGAACGCAGCAGAGGGCTCGTTTGTTTACAGGTTTCCACGCACGCGCACGCGGCCGGCGAGGGCGAATCCAGTTGCATTGCATGCGCCGGCCGCCGGATTCTTCCCGGTTTTTGGTCGATCGACGTGCGTGTACGTCGGCAGTCGGCACTGGTTGTCGGTACACACTGTCCGTGCAAGTTCAGGAGCAAGTTCATGCATCAAAAGCTGCGACTGTTCACGACTTTTGAACCGATATGAAACCGTGGCCGCGATTGAGCTGCAAATCAACGTACGAAGCTAATGTACGGCTGGATACACTCCATATACTTACAGTACATTTTTATAATTCGATTTGATGGTTTTTTTGGTAGTTTGTATATTGCATCGTTACCCCGGTGTAGATAGGCATGGCACGTAATTACACACAGTTTACTGTGCTCGACACAGCTCCTGTCTGATTCTACCTTTTGGATTTGTTTTACCGCTCATCAGCGTACTATTGGTGAGCTGGCGGCAGCCTCGCCGTCTCGCCTCTCAGGTTGGGGCAGAGCACGAGATGGAGCACGAGAGGCGTTCTGCCCAACAAGGCAACAAGCCCGGACCTTGTGGCAGCGCAGGGTGGGTGGCTTTCGGGGCCCGAGCTCGCTGCCTGTTGGTGGTGCTGGCCGGACGACGGAAGCAGCGCCGTGCACCGTCGCCGGGCGGCCACGTGCCGGTCGCCGTGCGACGCGCCCTACCGCCAATCCCTCACTCGTCGTCACAAGGTATGAGCGGTCTCCTATGTTCTCGTGGTCACGTTTTTTTTTTTTTTTTTATAACGTGAAAGAAAGAGTGTGAGGAGAGAGAATGAGGCGGTTGCTCAGCGAAACAACGGTCTCATGAGCTAACATTTAGAACTATGAGACAACTATTTTACCATTGTATGAGTTGTTGTCGTTATACACCTCACAATCCTATTTTTTACTCTCTCCATAAATTAAGTAAATACTCAATGGAGTTTCATAAGAGTTTTATGGATATTAATTAGGCTGATGTGGGTTTCATGGGGTAGAGAGAGTTTTATAGGGATGAAACTCTTTCTGCATTGTTTCTAAAATCTGGATCGTTGTAAACGTGACATGAAACCCCATTGAGACTAGCCTTGAACAACTTTAAAAGATAACCATTATGCATGTAGTCCATTAAGCCATCTTAAATTACATTGGCATTATATGAGACTAGTTATAAGACAATACCAATGTATTTGCCTTAACAAACTTTTTCGTCCCAGTTTATTTGCTTTCGATAAAAAATGCACATAAAAATTACTCGGATTCACTCCAATCTACAACCCACGCGACTTTGCTGGTCATGATGCAAGTATTCAATCCTAAAATGAATATGAACAATAATATGATCGTTATTAGATAATAAATCTTTAAATGTCTCGTGTTCATGTAAGTTAGAGTTTTTATTTTACTAGAAAAAAATGCACAAGGCGTTCAACGGAGACACACGATCTATTGTTTGTATGGTCACTCTTACGACTTGTAGCTCGATACTTAGTTTAACTAATGTGTCATGTGTTTCAATTCTTCTTCAAATTAGATATGTTTTTAGGTTTTGCTTTTTTGTTATTGGTAAATTTGGCTTCGGCTTAGGTATCTATCTCAATCCAAACCGATCATCCGAAGAAACCAAAGTTTTTTTTATACACAACCGAAGTATTAGAAATTTAGAAAATCATGAAGTCGCACAAAAGAAATTTAGAACAACATTGAGCAACAGGTAGCACTCACAGGTGCGTTGGGCCTCCTCGCCCACGACATAGTGGTGCGACGGCCTCCTCGGTGGCGGTAGCAATGCACCACATCTAGCCACAAGGCAACTGAGAGTCAGCCGACTACGCGACCACAGCCCTTGGGTGAAAGGCCTGTCCCACTTGCCATTGAAGTATATGACATTGACGGGCATCAGGCCGATCTCAGCGTCGTCCAAGGGAGGAACCCCTTCAGCGATGAGCCTTTTTGGTCTTATTACCCAAATACATCGTGCAACGTACATACGCAGGCTCCGGCTGTGCGGCCAGCAAATGACACTACAGGAGTTGTGCAGTATCGTGCTTGTCACGGAGAGTCCTCTTTTTTTTTTTTTTTTTTTATGGATGGAAGACCCTCTTCTCTTTGGTGGATTCAAAGATCGGCGGCAGCGCGCCAGTGTTTTGCTTTTTTGTTTAGTAAGAAAAGAGCATTACAAGGCAATCACCAGGGGTAAGCCAACACTTTCCTTGGACCCGACGTTGGGATCCCAACTTACCACCAAGGGGAGATAGAAAAAAAGGAAAACAACAGATGGAATGGGAACGGGAAAAATTAGACACAGACACAACATGATTAGGCTCAGCGTACAGAAACATGGTGAAAAAAATTAGGCTAGAGAACCTTCGGAACGTCTCCCTCGAGCATGACTTAGATTGAGTCCCCCAAACGAAATAGAGTACAATACGAGCATGCCGTGTCAAAAAACAATTGAAATACGAACATATATGATCGTTTTATCTAAATCATGCTAATAATGATTTTTGGCTCTATTCCGTAGCAGAATCTAAAAGTTTATTAATTAATTTTTAATCTATCGCTAATAGCTAAAAATTGAAATTCAAATCAAACTGAGCCAAAAATAAGTATACTCCTGTCAAAAAAAACCTCTTCAAAGTTCAAGGTTCGTATATTGACAAAAACGTCTAGACACAATACCTTTTTGAGTGTCAAGGCTCCGATGCTTAGCCCAGTAAAACTTTTTAGGGTTTGTTTACCTAAAACAAAGCATTATTTGAATAGTCATATTATTTTCAAGCTTCAGTTTAAGTTAGTGCGTAATGGCGGATCTAATAAATGTATGTTAGGAGAGGCACATCTTTTTGATCCACGATAATTTTTAGGATTTATAAGATATTAATTTTCATAATTTATAATTTTATGATTGAAATAAATAAGTTTTATTTCCGTTTGCCAGAACGCGAGCAAATTGCCCTAGTAAAATAAAAAGGAAACAAATTATACACACACATACGCAACACCGCTGCCAGCCTACGCACAGACTCTGGACTCCCTCGTGCATCTGCACGAGTCCCTCCGTGCTCATACATCATATCATACGTTTTTTTTTTTTTTTTTGAGCAGATCATATCATATCATACGTGGGCTGCTCCCTCTCTCTCCAGCAGGCCTCGGCCCACTTCGGGCCAGGCAGCAAACCCACCCGCAGCACAAACGTGTTGGGCGGACATAGGATTTATACGCATAGCAGGAGGAGGTGCGGAAGTAGGAAGAGTCCGGCTAAACTTAGACGCCGGAGGCAGAAAAAGGCAGAAAAAAAGGGTGGAAAAAATAGGTGGTACTGAAATGTTCTCTCTTTATTAGTATATATAGGTATAGATATAGATTTTGAGCTTTCATGTAAGTTAGAGTTGCTAATGTATGCCCACGAGACAATAGGAAATCTAGTTCCAAGATGAATCCTAACCCATGATGCGATCATCAATAAACCTCCAAAATTTCTAAAAAAACCCCCTCCAAATTGAAGTCGCCCAAATGACCATGTAATAAAAGGTACACTTCGTTGCGAGAGATCGGATACCAACGAATATCACTAATATCATATACTTTTTTCATATTTCTGCTCGGATTCAGATTCGAATACGGATAGTGTCAACCATGCCGGAAAGTATACATTAGGATATCAACAACATAAATATGCGATTTGATTATCCGGATATGGATACAAAATTTGGACTCAAATACGGATGAATAAAAAACCCCTCTAAGCGAATTCGGTCTCGAATACGGTCAGAAAATATCTGTACCATTTTCATCCTTGCAACGCATGAACACGTTTGCTAGTATATATATAAACAAAATAAATAAATAAATGCATAAAGAATTATTCTCTGATATTTTTGCTGATTTTTTAGCTCATAGAAACGCTAGGGCAGCCCAGGCAGTGGCCCTAGTAGCGGCCCATGTAAGTAGGGAGCAGCACTTCAGATTTTTGGCCCATCGCAGCCCAAACACAAACAGCGAGTAGGGCAAAGCCACCGCCAGCGTCGCTCGCTTCGTGAGTCGAGCGACTCGACCAGCGCCGTCGCCCGTTCCCCTAGCGGCCACGCGCCCGCTGCACTGCCAGCCGGCTGCCGCCCCTGCCCCTCCCCGGCTTTCCAGCCCTCCGCTCCGTGCCTCCGCTTTTCCGACTCGGCGGCCTTGCCCTCGTCCCGTCCAGACTCGGCGGCGCTTATTAGGAGTTGTTGAATGCACGAATCGTCACTAGACAATAGGTACTGTATTCATTTTTCCATGTTCCATGATATTTCATAGCTATTGTATCATAAATATACTATTATATAGCTGAAGAACTTCTTTCAATTTGCAAACTTTGCTTAAGAATAATTGTTTTCTGTGACATACAATAGTCTTATAGGCTATACTGTAGCTTTCGGATTTTGGCCGCGGCCAGGAATTGGCAGTCGTGGCCAGTTCCTGAGTCCGCCACTGTAAGCAGCAGAAGCATGCCAAATCTGAGTGCTAAAAATAAGTTTTGAACTTGATTGTTGAATCTAACGGGTATACTAAATTGCAGGGCAAATTGAACGTTAGTTTTTTTTAAATTGCTAATGAATTTTGCCAAACATATATGTGATCTTTTGAGCAACGTTCTGAAAAAAAATTGCTAAACTCTTCTCAATCTCGTCCTGGTTCGAATCATTTTCTATTCCAGGCCGCATGCTATGGGCCTGTCAGCCTATTAGAAACTGAATAGATTTTTTGCACCAGGATTGCGACATATACAACAACAACAACAACAACAACATAGCCTTTAGTCCCAAGCTAGTTGGGGTAGGCTAGAGATAAAATTTTAGTTCAAGAAATTTTATCTTTTAGTTATTTCTATATGTAACATTAATGGGTCACCATTGGGTAGGGGCATAATGGTTAGTTTTCACTGCTAGGTAGAGGCCCTAGTCTTCAGCAAATTCTAGGTCCGCTACTGTGGTGCTCTCCTGTACCAGCGCTATGGGGCGCCCAAAGGGCGGCGCCGGCGTCCTCCTCCTCGAAGAAGCGAAGCCAAAGCAGAAACAGCGAGGTGGTGTCGACTTCAAGGTACCACCAGCCCACCGATCCTGCGCTCTCTCCGAGACCTGATTCTAGGTCGCTATGTTAAGCCTTTTTCTGGCGGTTGCAGAAGTACAAGCACAAGGTTGAGGCGCAAGCTTCGCCCGCCGAAGAATGCTACCAACACGGAGATCAAATCCAAAAAGTACGCCAGCCAAAGCAACCTTTTTTCCCTAGCTGCCCTGCAATTTTGATGTGTAACAATGCTCAGTTTAGGGTTCTGTATTGTGTATTCGTGTTGTGTGTGTGTCCAGCGATCGTGCTGCGGAACAGAGCATGGCTTCGGAGAGGGGCCGGGCATGGCAGTGAACAAGCGTGGGCTCACGCTGCGGGAGCTCCTGCAGCAGACGGGGCACTACAATGCCAATGCTTGGCGAGGTGAGTTTTCTCTAGTCTGTATGGTGACACATTGGATAACTATCGTGACGTCTCAATGCATTCTTAGCAGCTGACTGTGTATATGTTTGTCTTATGTTTAAGCTGCACTGAATGGAATAAAGGACATTGTTGTCAAGCATCCAGCAGAGCTTAAACTGCACAAAGGTTGCTATAATTGAGAAGCTGCAGGAAAGGATATGTGATACCGACAAGGTGGTCCGTGAATCATTATACAATATACTGCAGTCTCTGATCTTCCCATCTTTGAAAGAGGTATATCTCTTTCTCCCGTATTCTCTACATTTGCTTGATTAGAAATAGATCTTTTAATTGAAATGATTACTCATGATGTTCTTACATGTTGCATTGCATTGTGACATTCCAGTTTTCTGTAACAGTTAATATTGCTTGTGTGATATCATGCTCTCCACTAACCACAGTATGAAACCTGATTATTTGTTGCATTCACAAATACATCATAGAACTTTCACTTTTTATTTTTTGGCTATTTCAAGCACATCATTCTCTATCTGCATAGCTTTGTTATGCATTGTTACTCTGGACAGTTCTAATTTTCTAGCTTTTGGCTTAAGATGTGAGGTTATATATTTTTGGCTTACAGGATAATGCTATATCTATGCGGAGTACACTATTTTTGCTGATGGCTAATATTCTGAATGGAACTACCCATCTGTCTGTGGATATCCAGTTAATGGCTTTTAGATTTTTGGAGCTTGTGGTTCTTAATTTCCCACCAACCTTTTCTAGTTATGCTGAACAGGTATGTGTGCTGCTTTCACAGTTGGTGTATTGAGAATGATGAGATGCTTCTATTGTTCTAAGAAAATTATTTTGCTGTTGCTTACTTGCTTCTATTGACTATCACTTAATTAGTTGTACTATCTCCATCCATTAATATCTGACACTGGTAAGTTCTGTTTTGAACTAACCAACGTCAAATATTAATTGATGGAGAGAATAGTTTTTTCCCCAAAAACTTGCATCTGCTAACTATCACAACTTGTTTCACAATCCAGCTTTTATCAAGCATACCTAGTAAGGAATATATATTTTATTCAAACTGCTTCTCACTCTTTTTTGCTGATCATATTCATTACCAACTTGTAGCTTCATTTGCATTATCTTTTTTCTGACAGACCTTCAACAACTTTGTTGCGATACTGAGCAATGACAGAATCAACCTACATGATAGGAACAAACTTAACAGTGTCCTTAGTGGACTTGGGCATTGCCTTTCCTTGGTTGCTAAAGTGGTAGAAAATGATGATACATCAAATCAAAAAGGTTTGTACCCTGAACTCAGTAAATAATCTCTTTTTTTTTTTTCACAGCGGTTGAAGCGAATTTCGTTACGTATAATGAAATTACGAAGTTCAGCAGTTTAATGAAAACAGAAACATAAACGCGTGAACAAACAACACATCCATGATTCTGATCACCAAGGGATAGCCTCATGGACGTACAACTACAAACCCAGCTAGCAGCAACAAAGAAATGGCTACTGAAACCACCTGCGAACACTTCCAAGTTTTCATTACAGGCCTCAGGCCCAACTAGCACGCAGGCTGCAATCAGCTGTGACCCTCACTGTTGGAATATAAGTGAATTGCCCACCTCTCCCCATCAGCTTAAGCTTTTGGGTTGAACTGGTCAGTGCATGCAACTCAATACTCATGGCTAGCCAACATAAGGATCATATTGCGATCATCCTGAGATTGTATCTCCAGGTCCAGAACCGTCTTCTTCACAGCTTCCGCCCCTTGGCTCACTTGCTTCTCCAGCCCTTGTAGTTTTAATAAAATGTACATTCCTTGCACATTTGTAGCTATAGTGAGGAACTTGGTGAAATAGAAAATATATGTCTTCTGGGCGTGTATTGTGAAGAAAAAAAAAAAAACCCATTATAGCTATACTCCACTGATGATAGCGTTTGTTCATCACCTACAGGCTCATAACCTCTCTGCAAGGGAACTTTGGAAATTTACCACTGATGAAGATAGCTTACGGAGGTAGTTAAGTCTTCCCAACTCTCTACTTATCTTTTTTAGTTTATATAATCTGCTAGGCACCATCTTTTAGTGGGACAAATTAGCACTTGAATGTGAATTGAATGTTACCTGCCAATATAATCAGAGATTGCTCGAGATTAAATACACAAATCACTCACAATTTGCTACATTTATTATTGTTTTTCATGATATACTTCTAGTTTGCTGGCCTTCCTGAAACAAATGACAGAATGCTAAAAGTCAGAACTCTTACATAATATTAGATGGCTCTGTCAGAATAACATTTCTTTTTTTTTCTTTCTTATCATTGGATTGGTAAGTGTTTAACCAGCATTTGGATTACTTAATTGAGAGTTCATGGAAATTTAGGTAGTTTTAATTCATACACCAAGAGCGGACACGGAGATAGTATTTTAAAGAAATGACTCCCTTAAGGATCATCAATCATAATATAAACAGCTGTTTCAACCCTTCCAATTCCTTTTCTTTTTTTGAATCGTTTTTTTAGATTACACTGTACCTACTACCTGATTTGATGTTATTTGTTTATGTCCTGTTTCATTCAGTTTTGTTATTGTTGTCTTATACTTATTCTTTACTGCAGGAGCATTTGCAATGTCCAATTTATTAGAGAAGCTTCAGAACCTTGTTCAAATCCTTATTAATTCTGTAGAGGTTTCAGCTTCAGAGCTCTGTGCAAAGTCAGCTCTTGATGCTCAGTCAAGTGAAGCATTGCTATCAGCCCTTCATTGTCTGGATCTAATATGTAGGATATTTGTTCATGAGGTGAAGAAACCTCAGTTGAAATCTCACATATCCAAAACTCAGTTTGGGCCTGACTGGTTTAGAAGTTCCTTGCTGGTACATCTAAAGAATTTATGGGGAGTGAAACGTTTGTTTCATGGAAAGGTACAAAAAGTTGCTTCCTTGGTTGATGTAACCATCACCAACTGGTATTATTGAATAACTTCCTGATCGACCCAAAAAGAGAGTAACATTAGTATTCTTTCCTTGCAAAGAATAAGAAGAAACATGCAAGGTTTTGATTTAGTGGACTTAGGTAGAGTGCTATTACTTTGATCTAGGAACAGAGCACCTTTTGCTGGAACCAGGAACGACAATATACCATGCTTCTGTTCTGTTGTATTTATGTATAATTGCATATGCTTAAGCCTAATCAATCTGTGTTTGATCGAGCTCAGCGCAGTTGAGCTTAAGCATTATAAAATGCCAAAGTCAAGACATGGACTCAAATAGCTTGTTGAGCTTGAGCAATTTTGGCAGCATTACATGCGTCACATGTTTTGAGGGATCAGTTCATGTTTGAGCATATTTCGCTGGCCTATAAGGCTATAAGCGTGAACACACAGACTTCATGCACTGAGGTTATGTTTCTAGACTTGTTAGTTGTAAAAGTGATAAATTGATGACAGCACTTGGATCATGACTAAACATCGATTCCGCTGGACTTTGTAACGCTGAAGATGTGTTTCTATCTACAGCTAATTTTCTGATTTAGATACCTGTGTGTATGCTTTAGAATGAAATTATGGTTGTATCTTTTGTGCATAACTTACGGTGAACTTCTTATGGCAGGGGAGATGACAAATTTTTCATTTTCAATTTAAGGATTGCTGAAATCTTTCTGCGCTTGGACGTATGGATAGATAACACTGTGTTTTCAGCTGAAGAATTTTGCCATTTTGTGTCTTCTCTGTTCACAAAGGTTGTTCCTTGCTTGCCAATTTTAACTGCATGGATACTGTTTTGTGGTTATTTTATGGATTTGCATTATCTAATGAAGATCCTTTTTGTTTTATCAGGCAAAAACACTTCGCAATAAGGATATCATCGAAATGTATTTGAGCCCACTTATAACTTGCATTCCAGGTCTTATATCCAATGCCCCAGATGACTCAAAAGGCTATTTGTTGGAGGTATTGGTTGGTTTCCTTTCTAGCCTGTAACATTTATGTATATTATTATTATTGCATTGCCAAAATGAAACACTTTGTTCAAGTGCAGGCATTTACAGACTCATTTAGGGATTGCAAGGTGGATTGCAAGCTAATCTTGCCATATTTGGATGCAGTTGGAGAAAAATGCTGCTTCCTGTATGTTCTTTATCTGACACTATGCTAAACATAACATTTACATGCTTAAGTATTAGTTCCGCTGTATGTAAATGTATGGCATTTTGAACAAGATTCAATCAAACTTTCTAAATTAACTACCAATATTAGAAAATAATATCTAGATTGTAGATTGACTTGTTGTCTGACTGGAAGTAAAAGATATGCTCTTTGTATAAGATGTTTTCATCACACTGCGTTTGTAGGTTTAAGCTATCACATTGCAATTAAAGCAAAGTTGGCTCTTTGAAACCTTTGAATGTCTAAAATGCCTAACATTTTTATACATACAAGTATACAATAGTAAGAAGTAGAGCTTGACGGAGGGCATGCTGCATGCCCAATGAAAACCACTAAATCATTTATGATATGAAAACTCTGGTTCCAGAAGTGACCCTATGAAATTTATAGCTAAAATATAATTACAAACTAGAACTTGGTTACATACTTACAGTTACAAAAAGAGAGACATGTTTGTGGATCCTGACATATGATGTATGACACCTCCCCTTGTCTATGGTTAGGAGAAAACAGGCATATGGCTTGCTGAAAATGATTTAGGTGTGTTGGGCTATCATGACGCATGGATACATGAGCTACCTGGAATTTTGCTACAATCAATTGATAAAGCCCCCATGGTTACGAAGGTATGCTATAGGTTTTATTATCCACTCAGAATTATTATGCTTGATATGTGATATGGGGTTTGTATACTTTGAGCATCCAACCCTTGCCGCTTGTCTACTTTATGTCTTGTGGATTATTTTAGGTTGTTTTGGAGCTTATTCTAAGAATTGGACAATACTTCCCCACAATGGACTGTGGAAGCCTGCGCCCCTTCATAAAGTTATTTGGTGTTGAATGTAATTACTACTCAGCGATCATCTTATCCGGTTTATTTATATTTATCATTCTTTCTTGTTTTGAGTGGATGTCTTTTCCTGACAGCATTACCAGGAACTATGGATCTTGGCCCTTTTGTTAAACTTCATCGCGATTGCCAAGAACTTGCCATTTCATGCCTTTATTATTTCCCCAGTCTGCTCCCTGACATCATTGGGCCATTGGCCTCGTGTTGCTTAAGTATGCTATTTTGCTTAAATAGTCCCTACTTGATTTTGTAGCACTATAGTTGATTTTCATGTTATAAATTCTGGGTACTCCATATAACCTATGAAATTCAGGTGATGCGCTGGAGCCCCTCATACTATTCAGGATCATTGAGGTCCTACAGTCAACATACAAGGCTGGTAGTTTACATATAACAGAGCAACTCAGTTTCTTATTGCTGCTAATGGCAAGATTTAGAGTTCATCCTGGTGATTACCGAACATTCTTTGCATTTATTCCTGTCTGCTGGTGAAATTCAGATGCTGCTCTTAATGGATTGATGATTATTTTATATGAACTTAATATGCGTCTTCAATAATTTTGATGTTGTTTTACCTGGGCCCCTTCCCCCTCTGACAGCTTATATATTACTTTGTTAAATTAAACTAGGGGACTTAGTTACACCGGAGGGTTCTAGCAAGTTGTCAAATTGGGATACTTTCAAGTTGTTGAATCGCCTAATATTGACTTCCCTATCTGAAATGGGTGATGGCTCACTGGTCCTTGAATTGATATGGAATAATTTATCTACTGCAATTGTGAGTTTTTCTAAACTGCGCTTCATTTTATGTCTTATCACAACAACCATTAAACTCACATGTCATTTGCCTTATTGCAGGCTCAAAAACCATCATTGCATAACATGAATGGCTTGTTTAGAATTATTGTTACACTTGATGCAGGAACTAGTAAGCTTATGAATGAAGATGTTGTAAAGCTTATAGCTGGTTACTTGGTTGATGCTTCTTTGGTGCGTACTTTTTCCAATTTTAGAGCTCTGATACTCATACTTGGGTGATTTGATACATTGTTTTCCATTACTTTGCTCTAACTAATCTTGAGGGGAATAGGAAGGCAGAGCAGTTTGTTTAAAATTCAAAAGAGTGGTTACGTTAGCAAGGGGAAATAGCATTTTTCTCAAAATTCCAAAGGGATTTGATACCATTTTTTTCCCATTATTTTGCTCTAAATAATCTTCAGTTGAACAGGGAGGCATAGTATTTTATTCAATATTGAAAAGGGTTGTTGAGTTGGCACAGGAGGAATAGTATTTTTACTCAAAATTCCAAAAGGGTGATAGTACATACTTTGTGGTAAGATCGAACAATCACATTGAATCGTGTATATTGGCCAATACTTGCATTATCTGATAAAGTCTGAGGATATGGCACATTGGATATGATTCATAAAAACATCACTGTTTTATTTAACCGAACTAGCTGCGGATGTTCATAGTTCCTTGTGATTGTTTTCTTACTGTACATGTCTGGTTCTGAATAGGAATATATCTCACCCCTGAATATGTTTTATCTGTAGGATCTGTCTAAAACCATTGAATTTGGTTTTCAATCCGACAAGACAAGACTATTTCAGTACTTTATCAAGCCATGTACTATCATGTTTGACAAGAATGACAAGGTTCTCTGCAGCACATTGGAGATGCTCAAATCTTTTGTAACAGGAGATGATCATCTGTTTTCATCTGTCTCCAAATTAAACTACCCAGGAGAGCTGTCATGTCAAGTTTGTGTTGTCACAACCATACTCATTTTCCTATGCAATGACCGAAAACTCCATAGGAATCTTTCTCTTGGCAAATCGGTTATTAAAGGCATCCTGGAATATATAAGGCATCAGCTGGTAAGTGATGGTTAGCAATTACAGAAATGGTTTTGTTTAATTGTCATATTGATTAATAAATTTAAATTTCCTAGCCATAAAATTGTTTTTTGTTTAAAGCCAGTTTGTTGGTGAGTGTATCCCAAAAAAAGGAGGGAACTCCCAACAAAAATTGTTTTGCTTGTCGATGTCCTAAATAATTAGGGATTTCATAGCCTAAAAAAAAAACTGTTTGACTTGTGCTAAGGTTAATCAGTTTCTTGATTTAACATGCTCAAATGTAGTTGTGGGAGTTTGGGATATATACTACTGTTCAAAGTTCATGCAGAGACTTGTTCTAGTTGTTTCACAATATGTTGATTCCTGCTGCAGGATTCTAGTATGCATGATGTAACACATGTTGAAAAACAAAAAGTTAAAATCTGCTTTTGAGCAACTCAAGACCAAAAGCATTGCAGTTGAATTGCTGGGCTTCAGGTGAGCTGGAGGGGCTTTCAAGTGCTACGTGATGTAAAGTGAGTTTTTTTTCCGGTCACTAT
Organism: Hyparrhenia diplandra; assembly: GCA_015847255.1. Taxonomy (NCBI): domain Eukaryota; kingdom Viridiplantae; phylum Streptophyta; class Magnoliopsida; order Poales; family Poaceae; genus Hyparrhenia; species Hyparrhenia diplandra. The sequence continues at coordinate 75,411 of JADLZK010002595.1, forward strand.
AAGATGCTACTAGTTTTGTTGAATGCAAATGAGCAATTCAATTGTATTCAGGATACGGGCAACACCACCATATTATTGTTTCTTCCACATGATTGACAGAGGTGGATAGAGTTTCACAAGAGAGGATTGGGATCGACGGTCAGTCAGGGTGCATGCCATTTTCCAACTTGATACATCTGTGAACCCAATATTCGCTGTTACGGATAGGGTATAAAGGTCAGTATTTAGAATTTTGGATACACATGATAAGTGCTTACGTATATCAGCCAATTAAGTGGGTTTCATAAACCTCCAGACTTCAGTAATCTAATCTAACCAGTATAACACGCGAGGAAATGGTTCTTGTTCATCAAGTACCCATATATAACAGCTTTTTCAATTTTTCACATATATAGTTGTAAGTTTGTAACGGCCAACAAACCTGTTACCACTCATTAGTTAACCAGTAGCTCTAGATTCTGAAGCACAAAACTTCCAGTAGATCTATAATAGTGATCCTTCTTGTAGTTTGCTTACTTGTACTACCTGTTCATCCAACAACAGTTCTATTACTGCAGGTGTGTCCTGGGAGATGTGGGATACAGATTCTGAAAGCCTCTGACCAAAGTATCGAACAATCCAATGTTCATATCGGCAAATGTGTTAGTGTCCGAAACGCTGATCACCAACTCACAAGTAGATTGCATCTGAGCTGATGCGATCACCTTATAGGTGGACTTGAACAAACTATACCGCCTCTGTACCGCTATGTAAATGCAGAAATTTTGATATCACATTTATTTCAGGTCTCCAGTATCATTGGCTGCCCCAGTTTATTTTCATTTGTTCGTGGAATTTTTGGTAGCCTCTTGGCCAATCGGTCATTATTTGATCTGATTGCTTGCCACAAAATTAATTTACAACATGAGTCCTTTCCTGGACAGGCTACATTGCATGTATCATACCTTACCTGAGAAGTTACTGGAGCTAGTTGCCTGGCTATTTAATTTGATACCAAATGGCTAGAATTTGATGCAAAATAGATGTGACTTCTGTGACCTAATTATGGATACAGGATTGACGTTCGATCCGAACTCAATGGTTGGCATAAAAATAGTCGAATCCCAGTACACCTTGCACGGCGGGTTTTGTGGACTTCGGTTGTGGGTGGTTAGGACTTGGAGGCGCCAGAGGGTCAGCAGAGCAAGGTTGGCAGTCGGCTGCTGTGCTTGTTGATGTGCATTTTGAGGAGTGGGGACTTGAGGGCACGACCAATGATCATAGAGGCGGCATACAGTGCTGTAGCTGTTGCCCATATGGACGAGAAAGGATTGAGGACTTA
>JADLZK010002596.1:0-177075 GCA_015847255.1 Hyparrhenia diplandra
AAGTTTATGCAGTCTTTCTAAAATAATACAACATCCATCCAACATCTAACAGCATCAGATTCTTGACCTATCAATGGAACTTGTCCAATTCTCTAAAGCGTGTCATCCTCCAAATTTTGACTCATAAACAATTGTTGTTGGACCTCAGTTGCTAATCGCTCCTTCTCCATTCTCCTGAAGACCAAATTGAAACAGGTGCGGATGTGTGTGCGTCGTTCCATATTCATGCTACTATATATCACTTTGCAGTCTACACCAAATACAAACAGCCAATGGGTACTAAATATACAAAAGTATCCTTGTATTGATGAGTGAATCAGCTCATTGTAAGCACTACGTACCATGTGCATTGGGAAATTGATATAGAGGCGTATAATAGACGAAACACACCATTATTATATATATGTCATATGTGTTCTGCTTTCCTGAACCTTGTATGCCATAGTTGATTCATCCTCACATCAGTTTTTTGAACCAAAATCCTCACATCACTTCAATGCACAGGAATGGAAATAGAGTATTAGGGTGGCACCCAGATGAAGTTAACATCACATTACATAGGATTAGAGGGCGGCAGGAAAATTTCCTTGAGACGCATGAAGAGACAAGGATCCATGATGGATGTATCTTGACCCAATGGCCACACTCCAGTCCCAAGAAACCACCATCACGGCTACACTCCAGTCCCAAGAAACCACCATGTCACTACTGGCCGTTTTGTGTACTAATGAGTTGATTGGCGAGGTCAACGTGGATGCGGCGTGCAGGTGTGGACGATGGCGCAGAAGGTGCAAGCGGCAAACCACGCATTGAACAACTTCACCAAGGAGTACGAAGTCGTGGGTGGATCTTCATCAGCCTGTTGCAGTTGTTGTCCTCATTGTGTGGCTTTTTTGCTGCTTGTCTCAAATCTGTTCGCCTACACCCGCCTATTTAATTTCCTAAGGTTAGAAGGAAGCGTAAAATCTCCACGAATAATCTAACAGCATCTACCGATCTCAAAGGGATAACCCTGTATACAGATGCAATGATGAATCCGAAAGCCCAATTTAATAATATATCACTGGGGACAAAGCATTTTGCCTCTTATAATGTTTTTGGCTGTTCTAGCTAGAGTTTAGAACTACACATGCTGCGTGAGTTTATGCCGATTAACCAACATTATAGTATTGCTTCCCTGTATTATTGTGTATGTTTCCTCTTGATAGAATGTAGAATCACAATGAGGTCATCATAGAGATTTGTTAACGTTGCAGGGTGATTGTATTTCAGTGTTCTTGATCAATCCGTCGTCACAAAAAAAGGCACGCGGCACAATTTGCTCTTGATCATGGGTGACATTTGTCAATCCACGGCGACAAGTTTACTGAAATTTTTCGATGGAAGCAAGTCTTTGAATTCAGCAAGCCCACCCAAGATTTTCTTGAGATGGATGCAAACATAACCAGCTCGTCCAAGCAACGGGGATATAGGCCGAAGCTCACCCAACTTTTAAGAAGCTTTGGAAGACAGCTTGTCAAGGAAAGCACAAAAATTTTCTTCTAATTAGTCTTGAGAGATCGCTTAAGTACACGCAACATGCTTAGAAGAAGAGGTATGATCATACAAGAGTATTATTGTGTTCTTTGTTAGAAATCAGTTGATGAAATAGTAATGCACTTGCTTTTCCATTGCCCCTTCACTGAACCTTGTTGGGGTTCCCGAATTTTCAGTTCAGCGAGCAGCTCACTATCTCTCAAATCTTTTATGAATGGAGATCCCTGATGCCATTCAGGTTTACTCCTGGATATCTTCATCATCTCTTCTTTGGGGTATTTGGATGATGAGAGATGATGTTATTTTTCAGAAATGCAAATCCTACAGTACAACAATTCAAAAGATATGTAACTGAAGAGGCTTCTTTCCTTCTGCAAAGGATATAGGCTAGGCTGTTTTCTTCATTAGAATCATGGATAAATTCCTCTGTATAACTCCTTGGTTTTTCTTTCTCTCTTTCATTGTTCCTTAGTTTAATCTGATGTTTCTCTGTGCTTCTTTTCTGAAGTTTTGTAATTGTATTTCTTTGTATTCTGTACCCTTTTGTTTAATTTAATTTTACAGTAGGAGCCTCTAGCTCCTCATCTTTCAAAAAAAAACTGATCTTCAACCCGCTTCACCCCCTCGAGATGGATTGGGTTAGTTGTTTTTTTTGGCGAAAATACTTTGGAGCCTGCCCATGTGCCATTACATATACATGCTAACACTCTCTCCACCAAACATAACCACTGGATAATGAATACTAACATACAAAATATAGAAAAGGGTAATTTTTTTTTCTCTATATAATTATATCTCAATATCCTTCTATTGATGAGTGTATCCATTCATTAAAAGCATATTGTACGTTGTTATTTAATCCCATTGTATCGTTATATGATGATAATGAAAGTAATTCCACGTCATGTATGAAACACCATATATGTGTGCATCTCTGTGAACCTCATGACGATATATACCCGTTTGTTCCGCCTCGCACGGATGGAGACCAATGGAACTAGCTAGAATATTGCCCTAGAGTACTATCATATCGCTTCTAGAGGAGATGACATTTACATAGGATTAGAGGGCAACAGGTAATTTTCCTTGAGATGTGTACGTATGAGGACTGAAAGGGCCATGAAACACATAAACAGGTGCGCAACATAATCTGCCGATCCTGAATATGGCACTGCAGAGACAGATGCACTGATAAATCTGAGTGTCGATTTTATCTCTGATGTCGCGTTTAGCCTCTTCCTATGTTCTTCGGGTGTTCTTGAGATTAGAACTACTAACACAGGAGGAGAGCTTATGACGATTATATTGACCTGCATTTCTTTAATTTCTTCCCTGTATATATTTATGTTTCCTCTAGCTAGAACAATTGCAAAGACGTCATACAAATTTGTTAGCATTGCAGAAGCTCGCTAATTGTATTCTAGTGTCTTGAAGATCAATAATCCATCACAATTTGCTCTTATATTCATGGGAGATGTCTGAACGACGAGCGTGCTGAAATTTTAATTTGGATGGAAGTAACTCTTCTGAATTCTGCTAGAGTACTTTCAGTTTCCTTATTTCTTAGGACGCAATTAACCCGTGACGGATCATGTAAAAGTGCTTAGTTTACATCGCCACCGCATAGTTCGGAATGATCCAATCCAAACAATGAACTTATCCACGTCGTTTTGGTTTGCATCACCCAGTCAATTTTTCCGTTGGGCTCCTCAACAATCAGCAGGCAACATACCACGTTCCCCACAACCAATCGAAGATAAGGTGAACTCCATCCGCATTCCAAGAACCAAACCACACTTATTCATGGAACGATCTCATGCGGTGTGCAGTTCTGAGCACCACAGCGCAGCCTCTTTGATTCACGATCAGTGTGCACCACCTGCACTAAAAGCAGGCAACAGGTAATATAATGGGCAGAGATCTGTTGTCTAAATATATCCTTCTATTGATGAATGATGAGTGAATCGGCTCATTGAAAAGCATTATTGCATACCATGTGCAATAGGAAATTGATATATATATATATATATATATAGGAACATAATATAATAGACGAAACACCATTATATATATGTCATATGTGTTCCGCTTTCCTGAGCCTCGAATGCCATAGTTGATTGATCCTCACATCACTTCAGTGGACATGAATGGAAGTAGAGTATTAGTGTCGCATCCTGATGAAATGAACATCACATTACATAGGATTAGAGGGCAGCAGGAAAATCCCCTTGAGATGTATGAGGAGACAAGGATCCATGATCTCCCGTCTTGGCTGGAAGATCCCCTTGGGAGAGCTCTATGATGATCGACTACATCAACTGCTCGCATCTTGATCCAATGTTCACACTCCAGTCCCAAGACCCCACTGTGTCACTACTAGCCATTTGCTGTACCACAGTGCTGATTGATTTGCCATCTCAATGCGGCGTCCACGTGAGTACGATGGCGCATAAGGTGGAAGCGGCAAACAAGGCAATGAACAACTTCACCAAGGACCTCTTTGTTGCATATGCTGTCGTCTTCGTCGTGGCTCTTTTGCTGACCGTCTCTCTAGCTGCATTCTACACTCGCCTGTTTAATTTCCTGAGGTTAGAAGGAAGCCAGCTATATATTAGTAAAATCTCCATGAATAATGTAACAGCATTTGCCGATCTCGAAGGGATAACGCTGCATAGGGATGCACTGCAGAATCTGAATGGCCATTTTAATTATATATCTCTGAGGACAAAGCATTTTGCCTCTTGTGATGTTCATGGCTGTATAACTACACATGCTGCGAGAGTTGGTGACGATTAACCTGCATTATATTATAGAGGTTTGTTAACATTGCAGGGTAGTATCTGGGTGATTGTGTTTCCGTGTTCTTGATCAATTGCCATCACAAAAACCCATGCGGCACAATTTGCTTTTGATCATGGTTGACATTTCTCAACGACGACGAGTTCACTGAAATTTTGGATGGAAGCAAGTCTTCTGAATTCAGCAAGCCCACCCAAAAAGAATTTCCTGAGATCGATGCAAACGCAACCAGCTCGGCCTAGCAACGAAGATATGGGCCGAAGCCCACTAAATATTTGTAGAGATCATGCGGGGACAGGCCCAGCTAGCCTAGCTCAGCCCCAGGAGGAGAAAGCAGAACAAGGGCCTCCAGCTCCAGCGCCGACATCGCGCGCAAGCTCAAGATGTGCGACTCGTAGCATATGGGCCAAAGCCCATATTTGGAAGATCGTGAGACGGACACGTCCGGCCCAGCCCATCCCAGCCCAGCCCCACGAGGGAGAGAGCCGCCGACCAAGTGCCGAGCCAGGCACAGACAGCCGCCTCCGCCGCCGCCTCCAGCTCCGGCTCCGGCAGCCCAGCAGCCCTCCCGCACCCCTCCCTGTCCCGGCGACACAAGAAAACGATGGCTCTCCGGCGTAGCGCCGGATCCCTCGCGCTCCGCGCCGCCGCCGCCTACCTCCGCCACCACCGTCCCCATCCTCCTCCCCACTGCCCCTTGCCGCTCCCACTCCCATCCGCCACCCGCTCGCCCCGCACTGCCGGCACTTCGCCGCTCCGCCTGGCACTCAGGTACGCACCCCCTCTTCCCCGCCGCTGCTGCTGCTTCCGTTCATTTCCCTGCTGCCCTGCCTCGTGACCTCGCTGCGACTGCGAGCGAGGGCAGAGATCGTGGGCGACCTTGTGATGATCTGTTCGGTCCGTCTCGGTTTTGAATCAAGGTCAATAAGAAACGAGACAAGGAGGAGGACAAAGGCAACCGCATGAACAACGCCATCACCGCTCCCTTCGTCAGGCTCGTCACGGACGAAGGCCACAACGTCCTCCCCCCGGCATGAAGCCCTGCAGCTCGCGAGCAGGATGGACATGGACTTGGTTGAGGTACAATGTCTTTCATATACATGTTTCTCTTGGATTCATGCATGGTGCTGCCGTCGTTTTGCTTCATCAGCACCTGTTCCTTCTTTCCCCCAACTCCAAGCCCCGTATTGCTATGACACTGTAACACTGTTGGAGTAATTTGATCCCTGCAGCTGCAGCCAATTGATATTGCTTAGTAGTACCAAATTTCATACATTGTGACATTACAGACATCATGTCACTTATGAGTGCCCCCTTCACATAGTAAGCATGTGGTGCTGATGTATCATAAAAAGAGTTAAAAAAAAAAAAAGTTTGTTTGTAACAAAGCTACATGCCTTTTGGTGTGTTAACCTTCATGGAGGTTCTCTTTTCTTCCTGTGATTTTGGATGTGATATGAGATTGATGGATATTGGATGAAATGCATTCTAGCAACGCCTCTTTCCTTGTATTTCCTGAATGTGCTGCTGTTCTCAGCCTTGAAGCGTAACAAGATTGCTAATTTCTTATTGTTATACTCATATTATCTTCATGCTCATGGTTATCTTCTTGTGCAGGTTGACAGAAAATCAGACCCTCCTGTATGCAGAATCATGGATTTTCACAAAAGAGAAGTATAAGAAAGAAACCAAGCAGAAAGAACGCTTGAAAACCAAGGTATTTTATACTTGCACACAACTTTATCTTTCTTCAGTCGTATATAGGCATAGAAGTTGTGCGACGAATACAGCTGTATTGTCATCAAACCTAAACTGCATTTTATTTATCGCATTTTATTTATCGAGTTGTGTCCAAACAGGTCATTGCATCTATTTAACTCCTACAGGTAGCTTAACACTTGTATGTTTTCACCTTTGTACCAATAGGATCTTTACAAGCAATACATAGGTTCAGTATTTTCATTGATGACGTCTGTTTAGATGGATCGCCATTCACAAACTTGTTCATGTCAATAGTATATGTACAAGTTGTTCTATGCGAGGGTGTAATCACTAGTGAGGTACATTTCTGGCTGTTGAGCTAAACCAACCAGATATTTTGGGCACTCTATTTTAGTCAGCCATCTCTAACTTCTGCATTACTCTAATTAGCAATCATTTAAGCTTGGATTTATGCAAAAGAGTGTTAACTATATTATCTCCTACCATAGGTGTCTGTAATTTTGCATGGCTCATATCATACTGTAGACCTGTTCTGCTTGTTTTAAAACTTTGGATCTCTGCCTGATTTTTGCAGTCTGCTATTGTCTTGCGTGGCGGGGAGAACAAAGAAGTGCGATTTAAGGGAAAACTGTGAGTAGTTTTCTTTTTCTATTATTTAGGTGATTGCAGCCTGTCGTTGGCAATAACACTTTATCAGGTTTGATATAGTCACATGCAGACTTTATTAGCACCTCATAACTGGAGTATTGGCTTGTCCAAACTGCTGCAAGCTTATGTTCTGTTTTTCAGATCTATATACCTAATACCTAGTTGAACTTGTCCCACTTTTCTGAGAAAAAATTTCAAACAGTAACTTTTGAAAACTTCCACCAGTTTTATGCATCGTGATCATTATGAAGACCATGCATGAATCTTTATTGAAAAACTCACAAACATTAGCTTTTCTCTGCAGGAACTAAAAAGATTTGATGGTGAAAGCAGATGGGATTACCAGATTAATGGAGCGGGGTTACAGGGTGAAGGTGAGTTTGTCTTCCTTTTCATTTCTGCAAATAGCCAAATACCCATTGACAACCCAAAGAATTTCTATTTTTTTAGTATTTCAGATCAGTACACCTTATATCAAAGGAAAACCTTTGGATTCTTTTAAATTTCTATTCAATTGTATCATCTGTATGACCTATTCTTCCTTTCCCCTTGGATTCATATAATTAAATTCTGACACCAGAGCAACAGATAGACCTTGTATCCTGGGAAGGCAAAGGGAAATATTTGTGCTCTGTTCTAGCTGTTTGTGCCATTATCTATTCTTTTTTTGCTCACTGTGATCCATATAATTGGCTCCTGATTCCAGAGCAAACTTTTGGGTTTGGTTGTTAACAGTTGTTTCATGATGTTTGCTGGACAACCCCAAACAAATTTATGCATGTAAAAACAAAGGAAACTAAATAGTACATAGTGATAATAAAAGGGGAATTATGTGGATCTCTCATCAAGTATAGCATAATCTGTTATGTCTTGCTTGGTTCAGCCTCAGGTTTTATGACCGTTATTTTTTTTTTGTATAGCTTGAGTTGTTTCTCTTTTTTTTATCCTTTTTGTGTGGGTGAGGTTGGGATCTGGTATTCCTGATGTAACTCCGAATCCATTCATTATGATCAGATTAGGATTAGGCTACACTGACTCTTTTTTACTCAGTGGAGTACAATTGTTGATCGTATATACCTGATTTGGGCAACATCTTTCCAAAGGCCTCTGAATGGTCATGTCCATATCCATTTCCCAGTTGGACTGGGTGTTTTGGATTTAGCCAACTAAATTTTCAGCTGTCTTGTTCAACATATCTGTAATTTTTATTTGTAATCATATGCATACTTTTATCCTAAATTTTCAAATCGAAATCTGAAAATCAAAATGTCCTTCCTGTTTGACAGTGCATGGCCATGCCCTCAGGTAATAACGAAGGAGAAGATTTAGGAACACCACTATCTCGGTTGTTAGGACTTGTGAGTACTCTACCCTTATTGTCTCTCTGTTTCTCATTAACCAAATGCCATCAATTCCATTTTGAGATTAGTTGGTAACATGTTCAAGGCTGCTGTCAGTAAAGCTCACTTTTTCAGTAAATTTCCATCATTGAACAGATACAAGATGTGTGCAGTGTTGAAAGTGGGCGCATTTGGACTCGAAGCATGCATATGTTATTGTCAGGCATGTGAAGTTTGCAACAAAGAAAGGTGGGAAGAAAGCTAGCCAGGCCATGGAAGAATCAGGAAAAGGTACCCGCAGTGCTGTCTCCGAGTCACCTGTTGATGGTAGCAATAGCGAAGACAAGACAGTTGGAGATGGTTTAGGAAAACCTGATGATCGTACCATCTCAGATCGTGTTAAGAAAACAGCCACCCATCTCTCCGAAGACTCTGCTGCCCAAAAGAAGGGCAGGATAGAGAATTTAACAGAGAGTTCAATTGGTCAAAAATCAATCCAGGGGCTGGGGAAACAGAGTTAATCCTGGCCAGTGGGGACCGCAGGCATCTGAACGTGGACTTGGCCACAAGGATCTGCAACCTGGCATGGAAAAGCGAGAGAGTAACGTGCAAGACCAGGGTCCTGTTGAAACCAACAGAGATATGCTGCTCGGAGGCAGCCAATAAGAGGAGACAACAACCGAGGTTTCAACCAAGGAAGACCCCCTCAAGATGATAGAAGGAATGAAAAGCGGAGGCCGTTATGACAACCAGAGACCTCTGGAACAGCAGCATAACCGACCACTACCAAGGTTCAACCAAGGTGGATTACCACAAGATCCAAGGAACGAAAGGAGAGGTCCTTTTCCACCGAATAACAACCAAAGGCCACCAGCAGGTGGTGGTGATCCTAATCGAGCAAGCAAGAGTTTTGGGATCTTCAGTAGTACTCAGAAATCTGGATCATCTGAGCGAGGAAGTCAGATGGTACTAGTAAGCCTGGTAATACTGACCCACCTAAAAGCTTTGGGATTTTCAGTTCTAGGAAATGAGATAGCCAAGGGTTCTGCAGAAGAGGACTCTTGATATTTAATTTGGCACAATGGATCAAATCCTTGTTGTAAGGTTCATCAAACCTGCAGACATGGATGGCACTTGTTGGTGTTTCTTATTTAGTATAAGGATTCATAGACGATTGGAGGTTCATTCAGCCTCAGCAGATGTGTTGTTTTGATGATGGAAAAGGGATCTGTGATAAAGAAATTTTTGGGAGATACTTTTGTTGAGGGACTCTTGTTGACAAGCTAAATTGCTGCCGTTGTCTCGTTGGAAGAAATATATTATTTGTATTCGAAATACGGTGCAAGCCATAGTTTTTCCCCCATTGTATTGTGGTAGACAATTGTCATGATAAATCATCTGTACAAACAAGCAGAACCCAGTAGCTCATATATTTTTTATATAATTATTATTGTCTGGGGGGCTTTACTTAGGTCTCAAGAAGAGCGCTGGTAAGCACCCAATAGTATTACAGATTTTATTTTAAACTAATACTTTGAGAATAACTAGGTTGAAAAAAAAAATATTTTAATTATGAATTTTTGGCGGCGAAATAATGCTTTGGCGCCACAAGCACTAGTCGCCGAGCCTTACTCTAGGCGGGTTAGCACTACGAATCTGAGTCCAAACTCACGTTTGTCATACTTTGCACACTGAAATATTCTTAAAAAATGATTTAGAGGACGTTTAATAAAAATAACAAAATCCCAAATCCTATTATGCTGTTGCTTGAGACTTTGAGGCCCAGTGAGACTGGCCTATGATGCACAGTTGTAGTCTTCACTATTTTCTCTACTTATATAAAAGATATGTAAACCTTTTGCGTATTAAAAAATGAAGTTTGAAAGGTTGCTCGGGAGGAGTCGAAAAAACCATACCAGCAAGGACACCGGAAAGCGTGTGTTGAAAGAGGAGAGCCTTGCACGTCATTATCTTGTAGTGAAGCGTCCTTATCTTAGATCCTGTACGTACTAGAGTGTTAATGCTTCACGACCTTTGTGAGTTCGAAATACATAGAACTACTTGTCTCCGATAATCAGAATTGGTCCCATGGTCTAGCGGTTAGGACATTAGACTCTGAATCTAGTAACCCGAGTTCAAATCTCGGTGGGACCTTATTTTTGATTTTTTCGGTCCTTTTCACTTAACCTTGTGATTTTTGTCGCTGTCCATACCCTAGGCACTATAGGTGTGTTTGTGAAAAGTGAGCGAAAAGAATCTTTTTGTCGCTCAAATCTTTTTATCCATGCGTGAGGCATTAAATATAGTTAAATAAAAGAACAAATTACCAGATTGGTTGAATTTGAAAAGACCGAGACGAATCACTATGTTTTTAGAACTGATAATTATTTGAAGCGAAAAAAAGTCTTTGTCAAAAATATTTCACCAACTAAACACACCATGGACAGCACATCAACAGCCAAGAGGTAATTCTTGTGATTTTAATAACTGTCAATACCATGGGCAGTTTGTTTTATTTTCTATAAGAAAAAAGTAGCCTTGAGCATTGACCTTTTGTCAAATTGGTATCAAATTTCCTATCCTATCCATCTCGTGCACGATCTTATCTACTGCGATTCCGGTATCAACAACAAAGTTTTTTTTTATCATTTGTTTTTATTTTAAGGAAAAAAGATCTATCTCCCCTTTTCTCCTCCACTTTTTTTTTGCCAAGGATGGATGGCTGGTCAGCTGGTGCCATCACCATCACGAGAACCCACCCGTTCCGTCCGTTGCATCGATCCCATCATTGAAATGCGAGGGAGGATGACGCCATTGCGAGGAACACTCACACTCACACTCCCCCGTTCCGTTCCTATCCCCGCGTGGACTTGACTCGTCTCACTGCCGTCGTGGACCCACGTCGTCATTCATATCCACCTGACCTTTGCGTGCAGCCGAGGGAGGGGCACAGACGTCATTCCCCCGCTAGATATTTTCGGCGACCTGCAAAGGCCGGCAGGTCAGTCCTACTGGGCCCCACCCGCTCCCCACCTGCTCCGGGTGGGTCCCAACGAGCAGCCAGCCGTCCCCAGGCGGCGTGCGTGGTGTAGCCTTGGAGCGTGTGCGCGTAGCAACGCAGCGAGGCCGATCTGATCCCTCGCATATTCCATCGGGCATCGCCGTCGGATGTGATCTGGACGGCGGCGGCGTCATCGTCCTCCGCTATAAACACCACCCGGGGACGCCTCGTCTTCCCCGTGCTTTCTCAGAGGGTGGTTGGCTTCTCCTCCCCCCTCCGGTTCGGTTCGGGTTCGGGTTCGAGAGGTTCTTCGGGGTTCCGGTTCGGGGTTCGTGGGAGAGATGGCGGCGTCGGACGTTGAGTACCGCTGCTTCGTCGGCGGCCTCGCCTGGGCCACCGACGACCAGTCCCCCTCCACACTGCCTTCAGCACCTACGGCGAGGTCCTCGACTCCAAGGTCCGTTCCTTCCTCACCCATCCATCCCTTCAGATCCATCCATCCGACCATGTTCCTTCAGATCTGACCTGGATCCCTCCCTTCTCCTCCTGGTTGCCTGCAGATTATCCTGGATCGGGAGACGCAGAGGTCCCGCGGCTTCGGCTTCGTGACCTTCTCAACGGAGGAAGCGATGCGTAGCGCCATCGAGGGCATGAACGGCAAGGAGCTCGACGGCCGCAACATCACCGTCAACGAGGCCCAGTCCCGCGGCGGCGGCGGTCGTTCCGGCGGCGGGTACGGTGGTGGCCGTGGAGGCGGTGGTGGCGGGTACGGCCGTCGTGAAGGAGGCGGTGGCTACGGCGGAGGCGGCGGCGGCTACGGTGGAGGTGGTGGTGGTGGGTACGGTGGCCGTGGAGGCGGTGGCTATGGCGGCGGCGGTGGGTATGGCAACCGTGGCGGCGGCGGCGGGTACGGCAACTCCGATGGGAACTGGAGGAACTGAGCGGTGGGGCCCACAAGGCCAAGTTATCTTGTTCTCTAATGAATGCTACCGTGTTTTGTGTGTCACCCTAGTCCAGATCCGGCGGGGTTTATGTTGTTGTTCGTCGTCGTCGTGTTGTCAGTGTGTTCGTGTCTGTTGTGGTTGCCCATCTGTGTTTTTGATCGCAAGCTCCTTCGATGTTGTTGTTAGTGCTGTCTTCGTCCTCTTCTTGAGCTCCGTTCGTGGAAGCATGAACTGGGATTGGGATCGATGGATGTTGTTACCCTGTGTGTCAAGTTGTTAATCATCCGTCAGTCAATCAATGATAAAAAAAAAGGTGCTTCTTGGTGCTGCAAATGATTCTGCTCTTGTCAAAAGTTGCTTGCTTTTGAGTGCGAATCAAGGTTGCCCCACTAAGGTTTTCAATCCATGGATGTAAATGGATGGAAAAGTAGCCACTAATCACAAAGAATCTAGGTTAAAAGGCCATTGCGTGCTAATAATGATTACATCTGAAAATATCTGAACATGAACAGCCGCTGCTCTAATCTTTCAACACAATTGTGTGACAAGTTCAGGCACATGAACAGCTGCTGCTCTCTGTTGGCGATTCTCCTCTCTGTCAGCCAGATCCAGAACCTGATGGAGAAACACAACATCAGCCAAATCGCACTCCACCAGCAGCTGTATAAATATAATAGGAGTTTGCTGCTAGCTCGTCGAATCTCGAGGCTGCATTCACCTCTGCCCACTTGCAATCGAAGGAGACAACCCAGTTATGCAGAGCAGACTCTGAAATCAAAGATTGTTTGTTTGCAAGCATCAGCACTGAAGCTCCAGGGCTCAAGCATCATCAGCACTGAAGCTCCGGCAAATCTCTGCAATCACTCCTGGGCTCAAGCATCATCATCAGCACTGAAGGTCCTGCAAATCTCTGCCATCAAGAGATTGCCGTCTCATAAGGACAGTGAATGAACAATACCAAGTCAATACGCATCAATGTTGCTCGGTGAAACTCAGTTCAAAGGCAGTGAAATTGGCCAGCGTGAACCAAACTGTTTTTTCGCCTCTTCTTTCAGTAGAATGTGCAGCTCCCTCTGCACTCGTCACAATCATCAATGTAAAGCATCAATTTTATCATCCCGCGGCAATTGGTTACCCATCATTACTGCACCCAAAGCATTTCTCATTCATCACCGGTTCACCTAGACTTTCAACAATCAGTTCAAATTTTGGAAGATATGCCTAGGTATTCATCTAATAACCGCAGTTAATCAAGCCGACCGAGGTTATCTTATCTTATCTATCGCACAACATTTCAAGGGATTTGGAAATACACCTTTCGTTTGTAATGGAGTATCTAATAAAGATGTGCATTTGACTCTCAGGAAACCAACTTAACACACCACTGCTGCTGTGGCAGTTTGCGGCAATTTTTTTCTTCTAATTTTAGCCTGCTTGTGCTGGCATTGATGCTAAAATACAAATTTGATGCTTTCAGAGCAAACTCTCAAATGGCGTCTGAGTCTGACCGTTTTGTCTTTCAAAACCCTGTGTAAAATACATCACACTTGTAGTGTTCAGTCAGTGTACTGTAATCATATGGTTGTGTAAGTGAAACCAACAGATATTTTGATAAATTTTCAACTTCTTGACACTCGTGGGGGCTGACAAAAGGTGCTTTTGGTATAGTTAAGATGCCAATCACCGTACGCTTCGCATTTCATAACTAAAAGCGCACATTGAATGATGAATACATGTATCTAAAACTACAGTTTTGAACTAACTACAAGTACTCTGAAGAATTTTTCTTAAATTACAACCCACATACAGTTAACAAAAACCATATAGCATTCTACTTTGGGTTGATGGTAATGTAAATGCTAAACCATTTTTTAGTTGACTCTTTACTGGATCATGTGTTCCATTTCTAGTTTCAGTGTTGCACTATGATGAATTTACAATTGTGCATTTGAGTCCACAGGGCCTGAAATGAAGAAACCAATCTTCTGTAGTACCTACAAGTGCTCCAAAGAATTGTCTTTGATTCTCAAGCAAAGAACACAATTCAGGAAACACCTTTCATGTCTAGTGGGTATCTAAAATTGTGCATTTGGCTCCCGGGCAACCATGGCAGGTTGTGACATTTCAGCTTTTCTTATAGTGAGATTGATGCCAAAATACAGTTTCAGGCTTCAAGAGCAAAATATCAAATGGTCACTGAGCGTTTTGCTTTTTCGTCACCCTGTGTAGATGCACCAAACTTGTAGTGTTTTTCCCCAGAAAATATACATGTAGTTTTCAATCTACTGCAACCATATGCCGTGTAGTGTAGACAAAAACAAATATTTTGGCAAAAGTTCAACTTCTTTGAAACTCATGGGTAATTTGTTTTCACATCTAAAATTTCACAATTACAAGTACTCATCGGACATTTGTATCTAGAATGTTAATTAGTACTAACTACAGCCCCTAAAACAAGCCGATTGTAATGTAACTGCTAAACCACTTTTGGATGAATCCTTACTGAATCATGCTTCCTTTTCTAGTGTCAGTGTTGCACTATAATGAACCTACAGTTTTGCATTGGACCCCATTAAAACCTAGCACTGCTTCAGTGGTAGCTTGCCAGAGTTTAGCTTATTTATGCATGCTGGCATTGATGCAAAAAAAGAAAGTTCTAACGCTTGAAGAAGGAACTATCAAAATGGTCATTGACCATTTCCTCTCATGTTAAAATGTGCTTCTATATAAGAAGCACCAAACAGATATGCCATTTCTCAAGAGGTGTAGTAGGTGGACAACCTTCATTGTCAGCTAATAATTGCTGTTTAGCTAGCCACCAACAATAGTGCACATTTTTCTACCTAGGCTGCTGAAATCATGACTGCCGCATAACTAATTTACAATGATATAATTGTAACTAAAAAGGAGTTCCTTGTCCAGATATTTCATATGCTAATTATTTTTTCGCTGACGTCCGCTAGTTCCCGTTTTTTTCATTAAGAGGAGGAAAACCAAAAAAACGGATACAACGAAACCCCGATCTTTGAGGAGACATCATGGGTGAAAAACACGGAAAAAGGGCACACACCTATCTAACACTACAACGTGGTGGACTACATGGTTGAAGCATTATGCGACCACACCGCTAGGACTGCCTGCAAGGTCCTGAAACCCGCATCCACCCAATCGCCGGCCTCTTGGACAATCTTCCTGGCCACTACCTGAACGGTGGAAGTTTCATTCCTAAATATCCTCGCATTTGCGTTCTTTCCAGATGTTCCACGAGATCAAAAGTAGAAAGGAGTCGAATGCTGGCCGGGACTCCTTGCTCACCCGTCGACGTTGGGCATCATATGCTAATTATGCAGAGAAAATGATTAAATACTGTTGATACTTGATGGTGTTGATGTTGAAGCCAAGGATGGGGCTGACTGATGACACTGGTGTCCTCACCAGTCACCATTGATCTTCAGCACAATCCTTGTCTTACCTAATAAAAACTGTCCAAGTCCCTGAAAACAATTTATATCATTGACCCATCAAAAGGGAATATTTATAAACCGAGAACACTAACCCATAACAGAATAATGAAAAATCATCGAATGCAGGGAAAAAAACAAGAAAGACTGCATCTGTTCCCAGCTGAAAAACAAAGAACAGTATTATATATTGAACTAGGGGAGGAATAAGGGGTTGGGTCGTGGAATAAGGATGATGACTACACCATGAGCTGAGAATCCACATCTCTTTTCCTTGCACTTTATCCTTGATTCCTTGTGATGATGCTAAGAAGACAGCACCCCCTGCTCGGCTGCTCCTCCACACGCTAGGCATATTTTTTTCCCCCTATCCCCAGCAGCCAGCAGAGCACAATCACCACACTATTAGGAAACTAATTAAAGGAGAGCTTCATTCTTTGGACAGGAAAGAAGCTAATTAAATCAAGACGTTCTTTGAACCAGGGCAAACAGGATGTTACAGAAAATTCTTTTGTTTCACGCAATTATTTCTCTTGTGGGCCTCTGGAGTGGCCGACAGGGTGACAGCGAGCGAGAGGGAACGGAACGACGGTTGCTGGGTTGTTTTAGTGGGCCAAAACTGTTACTCTTAATGGGCCAAATGCCTTGTTCTTCTTGTTTGAGCCGGCGGTACTGGCAAGATGGCGGGGAAAGAAAGCCCACAGGGCTGGCCGCTCGGCCCAGTTTCGTCGGTGCTTCAAATGGAAACAAGAAACTGAAATCCGAGAAAATCGCATATTATTTATTTATTCTTAGGCCTCGTTTGAAGCCGGTGTTTTAGAGTGTATTGGGCCGCAATACCCGCCCCCGTGGATCACAGCCCACGCCGGGGTGAACTCCCACGCTGGCCCAAAAACGCATTTGGCTGCTGTGAATAGCGCGGGTGAGAGGCCGATCCACCTCAATACACCGGTGACAAAAATCTCCAACTGCGGTGTGGAAAGAAAACACCGGAGTTCGTCGTCGTCTCTCTCGCGTGTGAGCGACTCGCCTCGCCGTCGCCGCGCCGGCCACCGCCGCGCCGTCTCCGCTCCGGTCTGTACCACATCATGTCCCTCCCACGTCGTCGCCCCCGCCGCTGTGATGCATCGTCGCCCCCACCGCCGTGACATCGTCGTCCTCACCCAGCCATCCGCAAACCTAATCGAAACCGCACCTAATCGAATCCGCTTCGGTGAGCCTCTCCCCTCCCCTCCTCTTCCTTCCATCTCCACTGCTATGATGCTTCTGTTCTACTAGGGTTTCGATTTCACCTTTTTCTTCCACAGATCCGGTAGAGTTAGATCTCGTCGAGCTGCATCTTGTTCCTTCTGCTATGGAACCAATTAATCTGACTAGTGCTAGCCGTGTTGGCGTTTTTGTTTATTCTTGTTGTGATTGATTCCTTGTATTAGGTGTTGTACTCGAAGGATCGGTTAGGGTTTTGGATTCCTTGTATTTTGTTGCTGCAGCTAGCACCCTTGCCTTGCCCGTGAACTGCAGGTGGCTGGCCTGTTTAACTCATATTGTTTCTTTTTCTATTTGTTCCCTTTGTGTATGATGTTCAGAATTGCTCACACGGAAAGAAAAGCTAAGCTATGACCATATACCTATGTTGTGACTGCCGGTAATTAAATAATTATTGTCATAAAAAATCTTTATCTTAGCTATCCAGGTTTTATTTTTAGCCACTTGAAATGCAGTCAGCAGTCATACATATATCTGAAAGTTGGACTGCATGGGACAAAAATAGGTGGTAGAACAATGAGTGAGACTGCAAACAGTTTGTGCTCTGGTTGCCGAACGTTCTTGGTAGCTCGAACTGCCCTGATTGATAATTGAAGGCATGGCCGCCACTTCTGTCCATGGCATCAGCTCCTAGTTCTAGAAAATGGAAGCCCAACATTTTTTAGCACAAGAAAACTCCCTTATGTACCAGTTGTTCTTTTTAATAAATGGGATTGCTCTGACTGAATTTGTACTTGCCCTGTTGTGCAGGAACCGTTATAGTGTGATGTGATTACCTAACAGTTTGCTACTCACTGTTACCTACTTACTGTTGTGGTTAGTTTTGAGTTTTTCCAACTTAGTTACTACAAGCAGGAAGCAATGCTTCCAATTTATTGAAGTAAATAAATTATAATGGGAATTCAGCTCTGTTAGTGTCAATGTATTTACTTTGACTTTTTTTTGCCTTGCATTAGCTGATGGTGCTCATTCTAAGTAGTATTTTTTTTTTTTGAATTTCTGATCAGTGGGGTGAGTTAGATCTGTTTGCTCCTTCCTGATAGCAATGGTATCATGCCATTTCCAAAGTGCGAGCTCTTTGCATGTAACAATATATTCATCATAGCTCCTACATAGGACATAGTTGACTTAGATGACTGCAATCTTATAACAACTATCAGTTCTCTAGTTGCCATGTTCACTGCTATCTCTAGTTGGCATTAAGCTATATAGATCTTGCTTTCCTAGTTATTGTTCTTTTTTATCAGGAAGTGAGTATGTGGTTGCTGTAGTTTTCTTGATGCCAATCATGACATGTTCTCTGTAAAGCTCTTGTTTATTCAATCTGATGGTGTTTAACAGATGTAGAGGAATTCAGTCTAAAAAATGATTTTATGTCTGGGAATAGACTATTAGCTTGCTAGGGTGCCGTATTAAATTTCTTCACTGAAATATTATAAGTTCAGTTAAATTAAATCTGTTTCAAACATAGAATTTCTTTTAATAAGAAAAAATATTTCATAGCATGCTGCATAGGAGACTAGGAGTAGTAAGCATGCAACGTAACTGAATGTTACTGCTAGCTAATAAGCAAAAAATATTTCTTTGTGTTAGTATGACTTACTAGCTGAACCTAACACTTTTTGTTACTATTTTAATGAACTCACTAGAGCTTTTTTGCTTTGAACCAGTATGCAGACTTGAACTGAAGAACAATGCTTCATTTGCTTCATTTTTGAGGTATGCTTTGTTGATTTGTGTGGATCTGTGTGCTACTTTCCTGTCCTTTGTGTTGAAAAGGCAAGTGTAAAGACAGTTAACTAAGTTTCCTTTGATTCTTGCTTTGCAGGGCTGACAGTATGAAAGACTTGTTATGCAATATTGCCAAGGAAAAGAAAGCAATGTTGCAACATGTGTTAGCATGTAGTTTGAAGACCAACAAAGATATTTAGTTTTGCTATTAACCTTGTGACTTTGTATAAAATATTATATTAAATTGTAGATGAGATGAGTATGCGTAGATTTAGATCATGCACTATCACTTGTTTGCACCAGCCTTTTTAGATTTTTTAAAAGAAAGTCTCAGTTATTTTATCCATTTTTTATTTCACAAAAAAATGTTTAGTTGCTCTATCTTCTATTTGTTTGTTTTTCAAACTTTAGAAATGAATGCAGCTCAGTTTTTGGACACTATTTTTCTGTTTCTCTCACTCAGCCGAATCAGCAGCCATCCCCGACCCCGACGGATTCTAAATAAAAAGTGCACGGGAGGGGATTCTAAGGGATCGGGTGCGGGCTGTCAGGGGATTGGGTGGGCACGCGGGGATAACCCAACCCCGACGTGGTGTGCTTCACACGTGAATTTCGGTCCCTAGCAGCCAAACGAGGCCTTATAGATAAGGAATATTATTATTATTATTCCAAGCATCTAGCAGCAGCATCATAAAATCGAATTAAATGATGCTGTACGGACTAGACAAGGCACACCATCCATCATAAAGATAAAGTACCTTATCGTTTCTTTGATGAAAATAAATAAAGTACCCTATCGTCTCGATCTGCAAGTCGTATATATCTGCAGGTACGGTAGTACAGTAACTTGTTAGCGCTGGTGCTAATAGTAATACACTCCCACCGTCCCTAAAAAAGGTGAAGTCTTTTAAATTTGGTCAGATTTATATTAAAAATATCAAAATTCATTTATTCTACTTAATATAATATGTACCTTTAGATTTGTTATGGAACATGCATATTTTCATAATTTATATTTGTTTGAACTCATATGTATATATACTTATTAGTTATTAAATCTAAGATAATTGGGTGGCACCAAACATGGAATTGCGTGTTTGTTTGTTTATAGACGGAGGCAGCAGTATGTACGTAGATAAATCACGAGAGACAGCAGTCAGCAAGCGGCCATGTCGACGTCCTCGTGTACCCTCCCTGCATGCAGAGTACAACAGGACGGTACGAAGCTACCAGCAGCCATGCAACTAATCCTCCTAACTGAAGATCTCATATCGAATCGATTATTGTATATATTGCTGCTGCTGAAAATCTCAAGCCGTACGTGTACCAAATTTTGATCTCTCTGATCGATGGATATGATCTCGGTCCGTACGTGTACCAAATGTTGATCCTGCTTGATTACAATCATATCCGATCCTCGATCTCTAAATTAATATATAATATGTGGATGGCACAACAAATCACAAGGATCGCTAGCTCCACCACCGACGACTCAATGCAAATCCGCAACAATAACTCGATCATTTCTTCCAACATATATAATTTCAACAAACGACGATATATATACATCACCAAAACCATTTGTACGTTCCCAATGCAATGAGCCATGCCTCTCGATCTTCTTCATATTTATTTAGTTCTTCTGGTATATGTATATATTTGTGCCCCGTACGTGTTATTTGCGCTGCATGTACGTCATCGACAAATGAAGGGTGTGTTTAATTGCTTTTTGGGTGCCAAAAGTTTTTTGCTTAGTGGTATTTAGATGCATGGCAAAAATTTTGCCATAGGGGATATTTTGGCAAAATGAAAATTTTTGTGCCTAAAGTCCCAATTGCCAAAATTTTTTGGACCCAAAGTTTTGCTGTTTTTTTTTTTTTTTACCATGGTGTTTAGATGTATTTGCCAAAATATGGAATAAAATGTCAAAACTTTTGGCAAAGAGAGAATTAAAAAGGCCCTAAATGATTTTTATTTGGCTACTAGCTTAGTAGCACTGCTCTGATGTTAGTACTATGCAGGTAGATGTACGTTTATTTTTTTTTTTTTTGATAACAGACACATATATTAATTAACAAAGACAAAGTTGTTGTTAAGTGGGTACCCACCTTTAAGATCAAGATCAAAGCGAACGGACAGCGGACAGATTTCGGACGATTCCCCCCAGATGGCGGGCATTACATTAACACACTGCAGCCTAAATCTTGAGAAATTCTAGCCGAGAAGCAAGAACATGAGAGAGGTGTTTAAATTCCTAGAGACTTTGTAGACCTTATAGTTCCTTCCTGCGCCATGTTCACGAAAATATGAGTGAAGATACCAAAAGGATCACCACAAAATAATGATGTTGTTCTGCTACCATGCATGCAGATACTTGAGGAATTCCTACCTACAACAGACGACACGTCCACACCCTACATGTTGCTTATTTCAATATATTAATTAACGGTATAGTATAGTGGCGACCTTAGCTGTATATAGTGTGATCTCCTTTAAATATATTGGATGCATGCTTGAATTAATTAGAAGATTGATATGAGATTCTAAACAGCAGATTGAGGCGTGTGTGTTGCATTGGTTGCGTGTGGTTTGAACGTTTGGTTTGCTGTTGGAGAAGGACGATATGATGGAGGGACGCCTCGTGGATTTTAATATAAAAGGTACCTTTTATATATAAAAAATTGCCATGCTCAAGTACTTAACTTTGACCAAGTTTTATAGTGATTAGTATTTTGTAATTCATAGTTAATTTTTATATGAGTTTGGTCAAACTTCAAATTGGTTGACTTCTCATAAAGTGAGAATTGGGTTCTTGTGTGAACAAAGGGAGTAATCTTTAAAATTGTTTAAAAATGGTGTCTATCGGTTATCAGTTCAAAAAAAACATGTGTCTTTTTGTACCATTTTTAGTGTACGTACATGTATATCTATGTTTGCGGAACACATATGATTTTGATCTTGTTCTAAGTCAAATATTCTAAGTTGATAAACTACTTCGATGACTTTTTGCAATCGCCTGTCAGTCTAGAGGTGCTTTATGTAGTAAACGGTCTCTAGACACCACCGCCGTGGCTTCAATTTCTATAAGTGGTTTGACTTAATACAACCACTCCTACAAATACACCTACTTTTAGGGGCATATGAGACATTAAACAACTGATCTTATTACGAGTCACATTTTCAGGGATACTCTCTTATGCGGACCGCCTCTGAAAACGGGAAAATGGAACTACCCTAAAAGTTATCATGAAGCAAATAAATTCATAACATCTTCAAGAAGTCAAATAAAGGCAAACTTTATGTCAAGTTTGTAGAACTCAACAACATATATAATTTTACAACCGATGACTTTTTCTTTATTCGAGGTCATTTAATCTTAAATATATATACATTTTAAGTTTAAAATATTAACCCAATTTTTAAAAAATTTAAATGTCCTTAGATTAAAAAATGTCCCTATGCCAAATTAAAAAGTTGTAACACTTGAAGAGATCTAAAACTTTGAAGTAGAATTGTCTTTGTAGTATAGGGGCCTCGTGAGGTAAGAGGTTATGGATTTGAGGGGAAGAACACAGTGTGTGAAATTTTAAAAAAAAAAAAAAAACAAAGTAAAACTTGTGAGACGCGACCTTGTATGTATTTTTAATGAACTTGGTCATTTTTTTTTTGAGTGATTTGACTTGGGAAAATTTACAAGACCTTCTATTTCATACAAATATAAGAGACTTCAGAACTGCTGCACCTAGACATTACCAGAATTATATGTCCTCTCCGTTCCAAATTATAAGTCGCTTTTTGGCTTTTTTGTTCATACATTTTGCTATATATCTAGACATATTAGTATATCTAGATGCATAACAAAATGAATGTACCAAAAAAATATAATTTGGAACGGAGGGAGTACTATATATGCATGAAGTGAAGTTTTGCAAATTCTTTTCACATGAGAGGGATTGGAGTAGAAAATGAGCTCATGCATTTGCCACGTCAATCTCTCCCAAACCACTGATCGGAGTGCAGCCAAACAAATCATAAAATAATTTACCCTGCTAGCAGTAACGATGACTTAATTAGGTACCAAAAGTTAAGGCACGTGACGGAAATTAGCTATGGTTAGTAGTTCCAATGCATAAGGTGTCTGATTGTACTTTACTCTTACATGCAACTAACTAGTGGCCAAGCGATGCATATTCAACTCCAAATGCTACTTTTGAGTCACACAGCTTTTGTCCTCAGATTGTTGGCTCGAGGTCATCGTCTACGCAGCACGCACGCCATCATACCTTATTATTCAACGTTAACCTCCTGTGCAGTTTGCGGCTGACGCTGATTGCAAATTTATATTAGTCGTTCCTTCAAAAGATATAGGAACGGATCATATCGATTCTCCATGATACGCTGACGATGGATTATGCATGCAAGGACGACCCGACGGACCGTCCTGATGATCATGATGATGATAATTCCTTTTTTTACTTATATTTATTATAATTAGATTAACACCATGGATCAAAAAGACCGGGATGCATGATCTCCACATGTATATAATCTACTATACTAGTTTAAAAATTTTGTTTTGTGAAATGGATAACCAAATTAATTTGCCTCACTTTCTTATAAGTTGCCTAGCATGTACCTTTAATTAATTTAGTACAGCTATCATATAAAAAAATTAGGATATAACTGATTGTTTTTATTTACCGAGCCAGCCAAAAATTCAGGTCCCTCAAAATGAGCAGTGATTTTGGGAGACATTAATTCCATAATTCCATTTACGGAGACAAACAAACTTACGACCACCTCTTAAAAAAATAGAGACCATTTTGTAGGTTGGGGGCTCCTAAGTCTTAATAGGCTCAATTGCATCAACTTGAGCCCCATGTAAGCCTACAACCAACCACCCATATAAGCGTACAAGTACAGCCAAACCCCTATGCAGCCCCTCTCCCTCTTCCAACAACAACGGTGTGCATCCAAGGTGAGCTAGCCACTGTCTACCTCTTCCCCTCCTCTCTCCCTCATATTCAGTGGTGAAGCTAGAGCAAACTAGAGGGGTGGTGCACATGGCTTGTGAGTGCATATATGTGTGTGTGTGTGTGTGCGCGTGGGGGTACAAATAACACAACTTCGGCGCCGCTGCTCACATTATTGACTCTAGTCTCTCTCCCTTCAATTCCTCACCATCTAAGTAAAGGCAAGGGTGATCCTAGCTTCGAGCATGGATGGCATGACAACGTGGCACTAGTATGATCAACACTGCAATGGCCTAGAGTAGTTCCAATGGTGGCCCAAATCTAGGCCCCGGGCAACCAAATGGTACGTAGTTATTATATTTGGCGCTCTAAAGGTGATGTCATGCACATTATTCCTTAATTTTGTATTAACAGACGAGCATATTCACCTGCCTCTAGAAAACTGCCATTAACAGAGGCGTGTTTTTTTGGCCCACTGCTAAGATGACTTTTTTAGATGGTGTATATATAGTAGAAATGGTATAGTTCCATGCCATTTATATTATTCAGAAAGCAAAAAGTTGGAAAAAGGCAAAGACTATAGTTATATACAGTATAACATACTACTCCATTTGGTCTAGTTTATAAGGCGTATTACGATATGCCACATTCTCCTAAATTACACTTCAACCATCCTTTTTTATTTTATATGATATTATCTATGATTTTAAACTTATAATTATTGGTTGAATAGTACATTTAACTCGCAAATCTAATAGTAGTGTGAGTTTGTATTAGAATATTTTAAGTTATTAGTCAAATTGTTCAAAGATTATAAGGTTCAAACTTTAAAATCTTTGATAAATAATTTAGCTAACAATTTTAAATTATTGTAATAATACAATCTCGATCACGATTAGATTTGTAATTAAATGCAATAGCCTATTATCATTATCATATATTTATAAGTAAAAACAATGTGTAATATAAAATTAGTAAATAAATGGTTAAAATGTAATTTATTAGGAGACTATGTCATACGGAGTTTTAAACTATGTCTTCTTAATTATTATAAGAAAGAATGGAGAGAGAGTAATACTCTTTAATTTCCATAAACTTGGAAGACAGTTTTACTTTGAACAAACTCAAATTCATTATTATATTTCATAACGGAGATAATATAATAACATATAGAGTATACCACATACCAAGCTCAAAGCATGTAGAAACTTTTTTTGGTCCCCAGTGCACTACGGATTCTCAATTTGGCCACTTTGAACAAACTCAGATTCATTATATCTTTTAAATCCTTCTTCACAAAAGTTAGCATACAGTGCAGCACTACGGATTACCAGTTTGGCAACTTTTTTGGGTCCCCTGGTGGCCGGCCGGCCTAAGCGCCCAAACGTGCAGTTTTTCAACAGCCGCAATTTGCACAGTGTTATCTTAAAAAGGCACGTTTACATATGTATGCTATGCGTCCTCCCCCCACAGTGTTTTTAAAAAAAAATCTCAGTCGTTCCCAGTGTTTGCGGCACGTGATGGATTTGCATGCCACAATGAACTAGATGAGAGATCTGTACTCCATTATTATATTGGGCTAGCTGTTGTTATATCTTTTATGTCACTATATGATGTTAAGATTGCTGGAAGAATTTGATTGGGTGTGAAAAACGTTAGTAAGTGATGTGTAGCAATGTGTGTTTTTTAAGAAAGTGATGTGAAAACGTTAGCTACGCTAGGCTTCTATATATTTCACATCTAAGCCCTCCCCAAGAATTTGCACCCTTTTGAAGCTTGGAAGAAGGGGCTAGATGAAGCCCGTCCTGATTTATTTTCCTAGATCGGCCACCAGCTTTTCGATCATTTCTTTTGGGCGCCATTCTCATTGCACGTTTTGTGTTCCAGTTTTCAAGACTTATTATAGATGTTGAAAATAGTGTAGAATGTGGTTTTATCCTTATGAAACTCATTTTGGTCCCATGAAACTTTGATCATCTCTCTTAATTAATACTACGATATATCAGCATATTTGCTAAAGTGTGTACTTTATTTTGTGCTCATGAAACTTTTTAAGAAACCTCGACTAAGACTGGCTAGAAAAGAAGAAATAAAAAGCTGAACAACTCACACAACAAAAGGTGAATAGGTGATGTAGCCTAATCTTACCAGCAAGTATTAGGATATGTTGTGGAGGTTAGCAATCAAGACGTGCTGATGAATAATGAATACTATATATATACCGATGAAGCAAGGTTAGTACTAATGAACAAAAGCGGATTAGTATAATTATTCATGGTCATGCATTCATGCAAAGACGACATGTGTCGTGCATGCCGCTATATATATTCTGTGGAGATTTTCACGTAAGATTAGAATCATATAGTTTATATATATGTCTTAGGGTTGCGACAAAACATATGTCCCTTTTGTTACTATCACCAAAAGTCGATCGATGCAGTGAGAGGCCAACCAAATGCTGTGAGATGGTAATGTGAACCCAATCAGCAGTGGCGGGCCCAGAATTCTTAACTCAGGTATTCAAAAATATAAGGGTATTCAAAATTTGTACAGAATACTCGTTTTAACTCTATTTTCTATATTTTTTATAATACATATACATGTATATACTATATATATAGTTGTTTTTGTCCAAATATTTGGGTATTCAATTGAATACCCTTGAATCAAGGTAGGCCCACCCCTGCCAATCAGCTGTGAGAGGATGCATGATGTTGCTTTCCATTGGCCGGCCCGGCAGCTATTAAAAGCTACGAGCTTTTTCCTTGTTGCAGTGGGGAATTGATAGCATTACCAAGAGCTTAGCGAAGATCCTCTCGCATCTTCCTCAACCTCAAGTAGTCAAGTGTGCGACACGTCTGTTGTCTCTGATTTCATTCTGACTACCACGGCACCACACAAATTAGAGGCTTTAGTTATGGCCTGTTTGTATACCATGCACTAGTGATGAGCCAACTAGTAAAATCACTAGTTCCGATAGTTGGGTTTTATGGACTAGTGAGCTAACAACTAGTTGAGTCTTATATTAGTTGTTAGTTCATTCACTAGTTCACTTGTTTGGATCCTCATGAGCTAAACACTAGTCAACTAGTTGTTAGTTCTTGGGATCCAAACAGGTCCTTAGAAATAGAGTTTTATAAATTGCCTAATTCACCTCTCTCCTCTTAGGCGTCACGGTCCCTACATGAACCAACCAATGCAAAGTCGCTATGTGGGCTACTAGGAAATCGACATGTTGACAATGGCAGTATCGGCAGTTGCGTGGCATTACCACGTTAGCCGCCACGCGGCCCTGCCACATCAGCTGGTATCGCGATGGACGCCGGATGGAAGCTATAGCGCCCAATTATTGAACATAGCTCCACTTTGTTTCTTGCTACTGAAATTTGCTCAATTATTGAGGGAACATAATATATAATTAGGGGTACTGGTGATCAACGACAACTGCACACAATCATCTCATCATCACCACACCAGACCAAGATGCATGCATGGTATGCCTGTGCTGTGGCGCACCGTGCATGCAGAGAGCATGCGCCCTGCAGATTGCAGAAGCTGCATGGTTGAGCTGTCCAGGGTCCCATGCCAATGAATAACAACGTGCCCAACTGGTTTCCTGTATTTGAGTCGTCAAAAAAATATAATAGTAGCTTCATCATGGTTTTTCTTCTTTTCTTGGAAAAGGACGTACGTCCAGATGTATTTGAAACAAACTGAAACACGCGCACTGCCATATTACAACTGATATATAAACGCAGCACAAACAGTATTTATAAGAGCTTTGGATTTGATGGGAGGCAAACATGACTTATATAAACATGACGTACGTCCCAAGCCAGAGAAGTTAAAAACGGCTCCTCGATCTATATGAACACAACTCAAAACTGAACATATATAGTGTCCACATTTCATAATTATTAGGAAAAGAGAACATGCATGTCACGCGAATATGCCTAGCTAGCTATATATATATATATATATATAGCTAGCTCCTGGATATATAAATATATATATGTAGCCACGCACATGCTGGTACTGGTAGTATGAACCCTAGAAACGGTCACTGAGCCTCCACAATTAACAAAGTGTACAAGGTACAAATCACTAGCCTAATAGAAAATGTGCTCCAGTTGACTTGGACCGTGCATCCACAACAGTTGCTCACACACACACACACACACAAAACGTTAACATATATATAGCGGCGGCAGTATAATATATGCACGTCAATTATTATACCCTGCTGCATCAATCTCTATATATAGCAACGGCACACGCGTCGTCGCAAATTATGCTGTTTGGACATGGCCTTGTTTTTTTTTGCACAAGTTGTACACCTATATATGCAGCATCATGCATGATGTCGTGTCAGATCACCACTACCTCACCCATCTCGATCGATCTAGTAGGGTTTGCTGTTCAGCAAACACATATATTAGTTGTGAAATCGTACGTGATCCTAAATCAGATCGAAACTCCAATGCAATTAATAGGGCCGTCAACCGTAGGATCGTAACTACTAATACTAAAGCCTTATAATTGTAGATTCTACTCAACGTATGCTCCCCTAGCTCCGTCTCAAAGTAAATACACTTCTAACAACTGAAATTTAACCTTCAAATAAATGTATTTATAGACATGGTCCACCCAGTTGTAGTAAAACCTTTTTTTCTCTCTCTCTCTGCTTCTAAAGTGGAATCATTACATGCTGAAATTGATGATGTAATTGCCAAGTAACATTGATATTCTCTATGAATTGTATAAATACTTATTTTCTAACGGAGGGAATAATTGTAAAATCAATCCGATAAGAGTGTCATTTTAGAGTTTAACAGTTACTACCTTGGTCCCTACAAGAGTGTCATTTTAGATTTGGACTAAGTAAAAAATAGATTTATAAAAATATTATCAACATTTATATCAATAAATAGATTAATTATGAAATATAATCCATAATTCATCTAATAAACTTAATAAATATTTCTATTTTTGTATTTATGTGTTATCAAACTTTATACTGATCGACTTCTTGAGAAGTGACAATGATACCTTTTTGGTGGATTGACGTATAGTATATAGGTGAAAGTGAACTTATTGTTGTAAAATAACATGCTTTAGCTCTCAGCCTCACACAAGCTACCTAGCTAGCTTTTCTGTGACATATTGGTGTAAAAGAGAAGTATAAACTCCAATAGTATATCATTACTAGTATAATATTGGGAGGGTTAGGCCACACTACAACAGCTGCAAATACTTAATGTAGAGAGAGAGAGAGAGAAATGTGTGAGGACAACATCATATACAGAGCTGAGGGGGTGGAGGGGGGAGACATTGACAAGCGATGAGAGGGCATATATGTCCAGCAACCAGCAATACATACACAAGGCTCCATATATATATGTAGCAAGATCATTCGACCACACACTCCCCTCCAGTCTTTATCTCTGGATGCTCCTCCAAGATATAGCTGCAGGTACTTCTTGGTTGTTGGCCCTTGGCCGGCCACACTAGCTTTTATTTCTTCCTCTTGTTCTTCCATCTTCAAGGAGTTGGCTTTTCTTGGTTGGCCATGGCCAGCAGCTTTGCTGTTTGCGTTCTTGTCCTCTGCGTTACTCGTTCTTCGGCTTCCTGTTGATGAGCTGGTCTCAAATCATCCTGAGCTTCAGCGTCTTCGTCTGCCAGCTGCCGGCCTGTGTTGCACTGTTGCATGCCTGCCGATCTGTCTTACCTGAGCCTAAGGGCACGTACAGCGCGTCGGTAGGAGGCGTCTGTATACTGGCAATTTTGCAAAAATAACCCCGCGTCCGCGTAGAGACGGCCCCCTCGTCGCCTCCTGAGTCGACGACTCCGTCCCGTTCCCCGAGGCCGAGGAGACGCGCTTCGCCGGGTTGTAGAAGCCGTCTGCTCATAGCGACGGCGGGCTGGATCCCGCGCTCCGTGCCCGCGGCCCTCGCCAAAACTTCACCGCGCGCTGGACCTCCTCCCGCCAAAAGCTTGCGTCGCGGACTGTAGGGCACAGCCCCGCCGTCGTTGGCGGTCTACCGGCGGCGCGAGGAGAGCGGAGCGCTAGCGCAAGCAGAGCGGAGCAGCTGTGCCAGCCGGCACAGGCGGACGGGCGGCCACCGGCGGCGGTTTCCACGGGCCGCTGGACCTGGCGGCGCATGCGGACCGGCGCGCGGACGAGTGTAAGCCGCTCGAGCACGGGAGGAAGAAGCCTCCGCCGGCCGCTCGTCGTAGTCTGGATGAGGCCGGATGGATGTGTGGACGGTGGCTTGACCAAGAATACTTGGACCTGCTTGCGCCACGTCACTGTCTTGGACTTTTCTTTGATTTCTATACTAGCATTTCTGATATTTCTATAGTAAAACAAACATTGTAGCTAATTTCTATGATTTACTATGTGGATGGAGTTTATGTCACTAGCCACATAATGGTATACATAAATATATTTGTAGTGGATCTTAAGCTACATGCAAGGCATTAAACAGCTTATAGATGGATCATCTGTCTGTGGGTTGTATGAGTTGTCTTTTTATGTGTCTGTACGCTAAATTCGAGGTTTTACAGACGACACGCCGTCTGTGGGTTGTACATGCCCTAACATGCATGTGATTGATTGATTGATTGATTGCCTGCCGATCTGTCTTTGCACTGTTGCATGCCTGCCGGAGCTGCTGAGCTCATCCAGCTTGGAGCCAAGCACTTGGTTGCACACTTACAGTATATAGTAGCATGCAGTTTGAATTGCATCGATTTAGCTTGTACTTGTTGCCTTGTTATCGATCAGCATCCTCTCCATCTCATCTCATCTGATTCAGATGCTATTTATCTTCTCGTCAGCATCATGATTTGATTTGTTCACGCAGCTAGCACGGCCCATCCTTTGGCAGGCCTTTGCTTCGAATTGGGCTATTTTTAGGATATCGGGAATATCCATATTCCACGGCCATGATGTATGTGTGTAATGGTGGCATATAAGAAGCAAATACCAAGTCCTGTATATAGATCCACCCTCCCTGGAACTAAAAATGTAAATAAATACTCCCTTTGTATCCAAATAAATTAACTTATTAACTTTTCAGAGTTATTCCTAATCAAAAAGAAATTTATATTTTGATTGAGTTTATAAAAAATAGCACTAATAATACTTTTATAGTGCGCTTATTTGGTGTCATAAACATCCTATAAATTCAGTCAAACTTTAAGAAGTTTGGCTTAATTTGGCTTAAAACAACTCTAAAAGTTGATTTAATGATTTGGGACATATGTATAAGTGGAGTTAGTAAATTACTTTGTTTCTTGCTACTGAATTATTGAGGGAACATAATAATTAGGAGTGCTGGTGGTCAACCACACACGAGTGCACTATACCAAGATGCATGCATGGGATGCTTGTGCTGTGGCCGTGCATGGAGCATGCTAGACCTGCAGATTGCAGAAGCTGCATGGTTGAGTTGTCCAGGGTCCCATGCCAATGAATAACGTGCCCCACTGTTTTCCTGTATTTGAGTCGTCAACAAAATATATATAATAGTAGCTTCATCATGGTTTTCCTTCTTTTCTTGGAAAAGGACGTCCAGAGATGTACTGAAACACACGCACTGCCATATTACAACAACTGATAAACGCAGCAAAACAGTATTTATAATAGCTTCGGATTGATTGGAGGCAAATTAACTTGTTCTTCGGTGGTACTGACCTTGTCATATAGTTAGATCCTGCTGTTTGTCATAACAGTGCACGGAGAAGCCCAAGCCAGAGAAGTTAAAAACGGCTCCTCTCTCTCTATATATGAACACAACTCAAAACAGAACACAGTCCACATTTCATAATTATTAGTAAAAGAGAACACATGCATGTCACGGGAATATGCCCAGCTAGTTATAGCTAGGTCCTGGATATATAAATATATATATGTAGGCATGCACATGCTGGTACTGGTAGTATGAACCCTAGAAACGGTCACTGAGCCTCCACAATTAACAAAGTACAAGGTACAAATCACTAGCCTAATAGAAGATGTGCAACAGTTGACTTGGACCGTGCATCCGCAACAGTTGCTCACACACACACACAAAAAATATATGCACGTCAATTATAATACCCTGCATCAATCTCTATATATAGCAACGGCACACGCGCGCGTCGTCGCAAATCATGCTGTTTCATGGCCTTGTTTGTACAAGTTGTACACATATGCAGCATCAGGCATGATGTCGTGTCCAGATCACCGCTACACCCATCTCGATCGATCTAGAAGGGTTGCTGTTCAGCAAACACATACTATATTAGTTGTGAAGGTAAGCTCTGGTTAATTAAAATCTTGATCCTAAATCAAATCGAAACTCCAATATGCAATCAGTACGTAGAGCCGCCAACCGTAGGATCTTAACTACTCTACTAAAGCCTTAAAATTGTAGATTCTACTCAACGTATGCTCCCTTAGCTCCGTGTCTCAAAATATATAAATATACTTCTAACATCTGAAATTTATCCTAAAATAAATGTATTTATAGACATGATCCACCTAGTTGCAGTAAAGCTTTTTCTATTTTTGTATATATTTTATCAACCTTTAATAAATATTTTATTTTTGTATATATTTTTTTATATATTTCCTAAAATAAATATTTTATCAACGTAAAGCTTTTTTTCTATTTTATCCTAAACTTTAATAAATATTTCTATTTTTGTATATATTTTATCAACCTTTATACTGATCGACTTCTTGAGAAGTGACAATGAAACCATTTTGGGGGATTGAGGTATAGTATATAGGTGAAAGTGAACTTATTGTTGTAAAATAGCATGCTTTAGCTCTCAGCCTCACACAAACCGACACTACAACAGCTGCAAACCGACACTACAACAGCTGAAAGTGAACTTATTTTTGTAAAATCGCTTGTCAATGATACCTAGCTAGCTTTTCTGTGACATATTGGTGTGTAAAAGAGAACTCTCCAATAGTAGGTGTATATCATTACTAGTATAATATTGGGAGGGTTAGGCCACACTACAACAGCTGCAAATACTTAATGTAGAGAGAGAGAGAGAGAGAGTGAGTGAGAGAGAGAGAGAGAGAGAGAGATGTGAGGACAACATCATATACAGAGCTGAGGAGGTGGAGGGGGAGACATTGACAAGCGATGGGAGGGCATATATGTCCAGCAACCAGCAATACATACGCAAGGATCCATATATGTAGCAAACAGCATAGCAAGATCATTCGACCACACACTCCCCTCCAGTCTTTTTCTCTGGATGCTCCTCCAAGATATAGCTACATCAAATTTCTGCAGGTACTTTTTGGTTGTTGGCCCTTGGCCGGCCACACTAGCTTTTATTTCTTCCTCTTGTTCTTCCATGCATCTTCATGGAGCTAGCTTTTCTTGGTTGGCCATGGCCAGCAGCTTTGCTGCAGTTTGCGTTCTTGCCCTTTGCCTTACTTGGTTGGCCATGGCCTGTGTTGCACTGTTGCATGCCTGCCGATCTGTCTTTGCATCTACCTGAGCCTAACATGCATGTGATTGATTGATTGCCTGTCGATCTGTCTTTGCACTGTTGCATGCCTGCCGGCCTGTGTCATGTCTTGAGCTTGAGCTGCTGAGCTCATCCATCTTGGAGCCAAGCACTTGGTTGCACACTTGCAGTATAGTAGCATGCAGTTTGAATTGCATCGATTCAGCTTGTACTTGTTGCCTTTTATCGATCAGCATCCTCTCCATCTGGGCTGTGTTTAGTTCCTCCAATTCTCTCTCCAAAAATCACTATTCACCTATCACATCAAATCTTTTGTCTCGTGCATACAGCACTAAATGTAGGTAAATAAAAAAACTAATTACATAGCTTTAATGTACATTACGACGAGAGGCGAATCTTTTGGAGCCTAGTTAGGTTAACAATTACCACAAACAAACGAAAAGTACTACAGTGTCCGATGTGACATTTTTTCCCAAACTTCATCCATCTAAACACAGCCCTAATCTCATCTGATTCAGATGCTATTTATCTTCTCATCATCATCATGATTTGATTTGTTCACGCAGCTAGCACGGCAAGAAGGGATATTGATAGATGATGGATCGACATATGGAGGAGGATTCGAGCACGTTCCTCCAGTGGGCAATGAACCAGCTCCAGCACCCGGCCGCCGCCGCCGCATACCAGCAGCAGGACGGTGGCGCTGGTGTTGGTGCCCGCATCAGCGGTGGCGGCGCTGGAGATCAGGCCGCCGCCGCCGCCTTCCCGTCGCTCCAGGCGCTCCGCGCCTCCCAGCCACAGACGACGGCCGTGCCCGCTAGCGTCCGAGTCCGGGACCTGACGGTGCAGGTGGGTGACTACGGCCTGACCAACAGCAGCAGCTCCGGCGACAGCCCCGGCGCCCCCATGGACCACGACGCGGCGGCCGGGTGGTCCCCCACACCGCGCGCTCCAGGACCACGGGCCTTGGCGGCGGCAGCAACAGCAGGCCGGTCAGCTGGAACTTCAGCGCCGCGTCGGCGCTGCCAGCAGCGGATGACCGCGGCGCCGTCGGCGTCGCGCTGCCGGAAGCCACGGCGGCGGTCACGAGGGTGCAACAACGTGCGGCGTCGTCTGCAGGGAGGAGAGGGGGCAGCGCAGGTACATCTGCTGCGGCGGCGGCGGCATCGTCGCCGGGGCCTGTGCAGGACCACATCATCGCCGAGCGGCGGCGGAGGGAGAAGATCAACCAGCGGTTCATCGAGCTCTCCACCGTCATCCCCGGCCTCAAGAAGGTTATTATTACCTCACCATAGAATAGATCTTTCTTTGTTTTCAGCACTAATTTAGGTGCCATGAGATATATCTTCTTCTCTTCTCTTCTCATTCTCCTACCTTTTTTTCTTTCTTTCCTGATAGATCTTTAATTTCATGCTTCTTGTTTTTAGCCATCAACAAGGAGCTCTCTCTTTATTTTCCTTAACCCTTGGTAAGTCAGCGACTAGATTGACCAAGATTGCATGTATAAATCATCTCAACAAAATCAGGCCGGGTAACTACTGAGCAGTCATTAAGTTTACAGACAACAATCTAGCCAAGATTGCTTGCAAATTAGGTTCTTCGCGACCAAAGTGTAAGCATAGCATAGCATATATATATTCTTGGTTAGCCTTAGCTTTCAATGATGAGTCGTACACACGTACTAGTTTCTAGAATAAATTAGAAAACATATCAAATCATGCTAGAAAATATTGAGCTACAGAAACTAAACAATCCACAGTGTTTAAAAGGTGCACCCTTTATGAAAGCTCTTATAGCTGTGCTAGCTGCAATGTGTACCAAGGCATCGAATCATCTAGGATGAGAAACATCATATTCAATTTGCAATTACAAGAGGATATTTGGATTGCAAAACAAACTTTAATTAGAAATTGTAACTAAAGTTTATTTTGTGTGATTGACCGCGTGTGTCTCGCTCAAACCCTGAGACAACAAAAGTGCGCATATCCAGCGATTACTCTTGAGTTGTATGCATCGACCGCTATCAGACGAGAACAAAGAGTGCAATGCATTTACTCTAATCATTGCATCTGATCGTGCTTGCTTTGCAGATGGACAAGGCGACCATTCTTGGGGACGCGGTGAAGTACGTGAGGGAGCTGCAGGACAAGGTGAAGACCCTCGAGGAGGATGGCGCCCACAATGCTGGCGGCAGCATTCAGTCGGCGGTGCTTGTCACGAAGCAGCAATGCCACATGTCCGAGGACGAGGCAATGGCGAGCAGCCATGGCGGTGGCGGTGGCGGTATGCAGCAGCTACCGGAGATCGAGGCACGGCTGTCGGAGAGGAGCGTGCTGCTGCGGATCCACTGCTACAGTGCGAGGGGCTGCTGGTGAGGGTGATCTCGGAGGTGGAGCAGATGCAGCTCTCCATCACCCACACTAACGTCATGCCCTTCCCAGCCTCCACTGCCATCATCACCATCACTGCCAAGGCGAGTACACATACTATAGTACAATTAAAAGGATAACTTACAAGAGACAATTCACCTTGTTTTATAGCCAAACAATGGCAAAATTTACATGTTGTCTAAACAACACAACAACACAAAAACAACGCAACAATAAAAATCAAACATCTGACGTAGAGGAGAAGTGCATAGTTAGCTTATTAATCACCATGAATCCATGCAGGATACATTATATTACCAATGTGAATAGTAATATCAATTGCATGTATCATGGGCATCTTCTCTTGGCCATACCCTCAACACACTTGAAGACTAACCAACAACCAACAAGCTTAGCATGCATGTGCATTTGTGTTGCACTTGCACCTCTAGCTAGAGCATGTAAATATATAATGTTAATTTATATGGTTCTTTTTTTAGAAGAGAGATAGTGTATGAACTATGCAATTCAACATTAATTTAATTTATGTTTTTTTTTTTTTTGTTTAATTACATTTATGATGATTGTATGGGAGGAAGATCTCTTGAGGGATCCACATAGATAAATGTACATGAGTAGACACAAAGAGGTTAAACATATATATAATAATATAGTAATAAGATTGATGTGTATATTATATATATGGACCAAGTCACCAAGATACCGTGGGCTCCATGTTATAGAGTATTAAAGACGATTTCTTGATCCAGTACCGATATAAATGTTAGGCCCATCAGCAGATAAGATCAGCTGACAGATGGTATTTCCATCTATTAAAAAGTTTATGTAAGGCCTTGTTTAGTTCGTGTCAAAATGTTAGAAAGTTAGAATTTGAACTCTGTAGCACTTTCGTTTGTATGTGGTAAATATTATCCAATCATGGCCTAACTAGGATCAAAAGATTCGTCTCATGATTTACAACTAATCTATGCGATTAGTTTTTTTTTTTTACCTACATTTACTGCTTTTATATATGTGTCCAAAAATTGATGTGATGGAGAGAGTGAAAAAATTGTAACTTCTGGAGGGAACTAAACGTGGCCTAATTTTTACTCTACTTGTGCATAACTTGGATCAATCAATAAATGCAAGCAATATAATGAGAAAATAAGTGGTATGTGGAAATTGTCAAAAGGGTTGGGGGTGGTGGTCATCACTTTCAGGTGTGTGAAAATATCTTCCACATCACTTTGATAAAAATTTCAATGCAAGGGTGAAAACTGATGAGACTTTAACCAATGCAACAAAATCTACTTAATTATGAAAACGATTTGTTAACTTACGCCAAAATAATAATCATTCATGCATTCAGTGTAATAGTTCTAGGAAAGTTTTTTTTTTTTTCACAACAATTCTTGTATAGAGCTTTAAACTCTTAAATGATTTTGCATGTACAATTCACTAGAGCAAGGCATATGCATTACTTGTACCTTTTTACATGCTAGCAGTATGGCCTTAATTGTATATAGTCAACACCTTATTTTGACAAATGTTTAACTTTGTAAAATTACTACACACTATTCAGGTGGAGGAGGGGTTCAATGGCACGGTAGATGAGATCGTGAGAAGGATTAACTCCGTGCTGCACCAACATTATAACAGCAGTTCTGAAGAAACAAGAGGATAGAAAGTAGACTGCTGAAGAGGCTCAGCCTTGCATGCTTGTCTCCATGCATCCAAGAGGTGAAGGGCCTTCCAATAATTTATGAGCAATCAAACCTCTTTCATCTGATGATGATATAAAAATCTGACATCAGACAGAAAGTCACTGCATGCAGTGCAGTAGCCTCAACATCACATTCACCATGTGCCCATGCATGCACACGCGCGCGCACTGCGATCATCAGGTAAACATTATGATGAAAAGATGGCACACATCATGTCGATTAGCATGTTGTGCATGACGAGAATCTCTTAACCACAAGTTGCAAGTTTTGGTCCAAGTGAAAAGATGGCACACATCATGTCGATTAGCATGTTGTGCATGACGAGAATCTCTTAACCACAAGTTGCAAGTTTTGGTCCAAGTCGTACCTTGTTGTTTGTTGTTCAATCAAAATCACTGAGAGAGAATCAAAGGACCTTTTGCTTCATGTCAGGAATTTGCGTTAATTTGTTTTCAGAGAAGAGAACTGAATGCTATTTGTTTTATTTACATGTCGCACTGTTTGCATCAAAATCAGTCCTTTCATTTCATATGTATACGTATGACAACGCACTCGGTCTCTAGAATATAATATACTTTTTTTGCATTCTGAAAAATACTATATGATTAGATTTAGATGATCAAAGTAGCACTAAACAAATGAGATATGATATCCCCTGCATGTCAAATCATTAGTCCATCACCATTGTTGTTTTAAAATAGTAGAAAAATTCATTATATCTTGGTATAGAAGTATAGTGGCATTATATATATGTAATCTTCTGACTCATGAATGAGTCATGCATCCAAAAGAAAACAGATTTTGGCTGTATAAATAAGATCTGATCGATCCTCACCAAAAGAAAATGCTATAAAGGTATATGATTCAATGTTGTGTTAGTTGGACGTTCCGTATCCACCAATTGTTTAAGAGATATCGCGTGATCTGTACAGCACTGAAGATACGAAGTTCCTGGTCAGCAAATTAAATCAAAGATGGATCGAGCTGCATTTTTTTTTTGGTGGTGAGATACAGGGAAAGGCTGCTGTTGAGATATGCAGTGCAAAGTTGGCACAGTGTTGTTCGCATAAAATGCAACATGTCTTCGGTTGGTATAGCAAGCTAAGATGACCCAAGATATGCATCGTCAGATCATCATCATGTACTATGCAACTGCATTATATTCTGCAGCTAGTTGTTGCATACCAATACACCACCATGCCATTGCCGGATCATGCGTGTACGCATTAATATAATACATCAACGATCATGTGGCAAAACATTAACTAATATATATAGGCGATATGTTCCTAATTCTCTTCCATAAACGAATAAAGCATGATGGTTTATAATTAGCAACCTTAACAATATGATTTCAAGAGATCTGTTGTTGCAAATTGCAATTCGATCTGATTATTTTCAGTGAGACATCATGCTTTCATCTTGGTGATGAACATCAGCCACCATCTAGCATTAGGGACCAGGCCGTCTGATGGTCGTTGCCAGACAAGCACTATTCTAATGCCATAAGGGTACAGACGTACAGTACACTGAGTACAGTACCAAACTAGAGGAACAGGGACTAAAAAACTTGGATTTGGGATCAGTTGGCAGATCAGCAGATCAGAAGAAAACTGTATTGTTTTGAACTTTTGATCATCTAAAATAAGAAGAAACTGTTGGTTTGTTTATGTATCAAGTCACACGGTGTACTTTATTAGTTTAGGTAAAGCTAGCTAAGCTAGTTGTATATATTATAACGTCTATCCGTAGGCAATTGGGCACATGCATGGCTGAAAAGCAGGTTTCAATAATTGGTGGCTTAGCCAGTTAGCCATGCTGCCCTGCTATATATATTTTATTGCATGCCAATACAAGTTTATTAATTTGGAAGCAAGTTGCAGGTAGCTGGACGCTGTTTCAGTGTTTAGTTGTGTTGTGAATGGCTGCATGCATAACTGAATGTTAAAGTAAGCATCATCATCAGCATCTAAAAAAGAAACAAGATTTGCGTGTAAAAGAAGCACGTTTCTTGCTTCTTCAGAGATCGAATCTGTGCCTCCCAGCAAACAAACACGCCGCTGTTTCCAAATGCTAGCTGATTCTTAGCTTTAATCTCCGCTGTGTGTTCTGGATTGAATGATTATAGCTCTGAAATGATTGTAGATGCAGTTGGTTAGATCTGATGGAGGCAACAAATCCTCTCCTAGCTACTTTGAGTGATTGTTGCAGTAGTTTCGAAGAGAGACAATGTAAGTGCTTTCCTTGGTGTCTATCTCCCTTTTTCTAATTTCTAAGTTTCTCCTGTGTTATGTCTAAGTGTTCCATTAGAAAAGTTTCCTGCATTCTCAATTGCCGTAGGATTGCAAGTTACATTTGTTATGATTTATGGATCTTCATTTTAAGACATATTTACTCGTGTATCATT
The DNA here is from genome assembly GCA_015847255.1 of Hyparrhenia diplandra. NCBI lineage: Eukaryota > Viridiplantae > Streptophyta > Magnoliopsida > Poales > Poaceae > Hyparrhenia > Hyparrhenia diplandra. The sequence continues at coordinate 39,405 of JADLZK010002596.1, forward strand.
TCGAATTTCCAGACTCAACACGCATATAGAGTAATCCAGTCCAACAATATATATACGTAGCTGGCTGCCTAACGACTGACAACCTCTGGAAAAGATTGTCAGCTGAAGTTGCAATTTGCGAACCCTTAATTGTGCATATGAACATCATGTACTCCTACTCCCTCCCTCCTGCTCCCCCTCCACTCCAACCTTAGCCGGCGAGCTTACCGGCCTTGGCGGGCGAGCTCCATGCCCTGGGCGGCGGCGGCGGCCGGATCCGCCCCTCGTGGCCTGGATCGGCGCGGGGCGCCGTCTCGCCTCCCCGGCGACGACGGCCGACGAGCTCGGCTGGACGGCCATGGTGGCACCGGCCCTTCCCCACGGGCGTCGTCCGACGTTCTTCACCGCTCGGGAGTCTCCCCGGCTGTTGCCGGTCTCTCTCCCCGTTGTTGGAGCAATAGGGAGGCAGCTGCGGCCTCTCTCCCGGCTGGCTTCCCCTCCGTGGTGGGCCCGCCCCTCCCCGCCGCCGGGGGCGGCCGATTTGGGGCCTTGGGCACTAGGCGGTGCTGCCCCCTCTCGTCTGCGGGCCACTCTCCAGGGGGGCCGCGGCCGGGCGGCCTTGGGGGGGGTGGGTGGCGTCGCCGGTGCTGCTTTGTGAAGGAAGGGGCGAAAGCTCGGACGACGGTGACGTTTCACGCGCCATACACCTCCTTGGGGGCGTCGTCGTTCTTCCACATGCAGCGGCGCTATGGGGGCGGTGACCTGTTCCTCCTTCCGCTCACGTGCTACGGTGATGGCGCCGCCATGGTGGCGGGGCCGAGGTGGTGCTAGCGCGCGCGTCCCGCAGCCTCGTGGTGGCGTTGCGAGGCATGCCGGGCCTCCTCACCGGCGCGGATGTTGGAGGTTGACTCGTGCAGCTCGTCAAAGTCTCTACGGCCGTCGTACCCCCCCCCTTCCGGTTGGTTTGCTCGTCGTGGCTGTTCCTTTGGTGCTTCATGTTTACCTTCACCGGTGTGTCTTGCTAGCGGTGGTCTTGGTCGTTTCCGGGCGGATGCTTTGCCGCCAAGGTGCTCTTCGTTGCTTGGGCGGATGCTTTGCCGCCGTGTTTCTAGCTGTTGTCGTTTCCGGCGGATGCTTTGCCGCCCGAGGTGCTCCTAATCGCCGTCGTTTCGGATGGGTGCTTTGCCGCCGAGGTGCTTTCTCTTCACGAGTTTGCGTTTCCGGCGCGGCGCGTGCCATCGAGGTCGTGAGTCGTTAAGAGCTCGCGTTTTCCGTATGTTGCCGAGGTCGCGGTCTTCTGAGCTTGCATTTCCGGTTTGCGCTGGCCGCGGAGGTCGCGTGGTCGTTTTGCGGGGGCTTTGCCGTCGGCGATCGTCGTCTTTCGGCAGATACTTTGGTGCCGTGGTCGGTCGGACGGATGCTTGGCCGTCGGTTCCTAGCGGATGCTTTGCCATTTGTCGTCGCGTTTGGCTCGGATCGCCGCTAGCTACCTGGTGTTGTGTGGTTTTTTATTGTAATAGGTTCAACTGTCGGGGTTGTTAGTTGGAGGGTCCGCCCCATCCCTCCCCTTTCGTTTCTTGCTATCTGTTTGTGTCGGGATTTCGTGGGTAACCCGAGGGTTACTCGCGTCTCCCCTTGTATCCTGGTTATCACCTTTCTTTCGACATTTCTCTTAATGCAATACGGGTGAAGTCCCGCTTTCAAAAAAAAAAAAAAAAAAAAAAATGTACTCCTACTCCTTGCACCAAAATGAAGAAAAAAACTGCAGTTAGCTTTGCCTCTTGCCAATACCAGAACATGAGCACCATGCATGCATGTGGCATCTATGCAGTTGCTTTGACACCCAACAGAGAACTCCCCAAAGGTAAACTCATCAGGCACGAATCCCGTGACGGATTTGATGTGACTAAATAATAGTACAGTACCTCCTACAGGGAAGCTCACACAGTCCCAGTTCCAGGGATTGTGTGACTCAGCCAAACACAAACTGATCCACTTGCACCTGTTCCCCAATGGCGATGCCATCCTCGATCTCAGATTGTTTATTGCAGTCTCCGTTTTATATGTTGTTTGCTGCAGTTCCATGTTTCATCAGCTGCAAGCTCGCTTTGACCCCCAGCACTCCAGCAGCAGTGTTCTCCAGCCCCAAAGGAGTAACCTTTGCCAGGATAACATTGTTTTCTTATTGCATCAATCATGAAAGCAACAGCACCGCCAAACATGTATACTACCACCAACCATCTCCAATCACATCGATCATCTGGTTCCTTCTCACCAAAATCAGACCGAACATTAACAATCTGCAGGCTCAAACTGTACGAGGCAATCAGGCCAGTTGTCAAGAAACAAAATCATCTTTTCTTCACAGTGGGAAATGTCAAATCTTACCCCCACCACAGCCAAATTTACTCCTCTTTCTTTGTAGCCGGGTACCAGCTAATAGAGAACAAAATTTCAGAAAATCCATAATAAAGAACAGTATAACTCAGGACAAATCCCCTGATGGATTTATGTGACTGAACAACATTGGCATCTCAGCTGCGGTGCGACCTTGCTCTGCATCGAGACTGCAAATGTATTATCTAATATCGTATAGTACATCTGATCCCGTACACTGAGGAAACATTCAGACCTCAGAAGTTCAGAACCCCATTTGTTCTGAAGCAACTTTTATTGCCAGACTTTTCTATTTCCTTTTTTGGCAACCACAGAGTTATCATTTTTTAGTACAGCCGTGTATGTAGATTATTTGCCATGTATACAGTTTTACAGAGAGATAACAAATGAGAATTTTCAGGAAGCCAAAACACGCCACATCTATTTCTATGTTGGGCTGGGTAACCTCACTTGTTGATGAAAGAGACACCCTTCTGGATACATAACAAGATGAGAATTTTCAGGAAGCCAAAACTCGCCACATCTATTTCTATGTTGGGTGGTAACCTCACTTGTTGATGAAAGAGACACCCTTCTGGATACTATCGGCCAGCTCTTTCTTTGCCTTCTCCAGACCATCTCTGCATGACAGTGATGTGTGAATGTGTGAAGAAAACGAAGTAATGCAGGTCAGAAGAGCTCTAGGATATCAATAACAATTGATACGGCATAATAGATAAACGATATGAAATAATGGCATTCAACGATGCACACTCCTATCATCCTGTGGGTTTGATCCATTCATTGCCAGCCTACATCAGTACTAACAGTCTGAAGAATAATGTCACTGTGGTATTTTTATGCCGCTGAAAATTATACGGTTTCAATTCACTAGTTTATGTTCCTTCTGGGTTGTTTATGCAGGAACACGCATGGCTGCATCTGCTTACAGACGTAGTCATGCTTTCTCCTCTGAAGTGTATTCGGGTGTAAGTAACACTTCTGACCACGTGGAGAAAAGACATACAAATGACTTATCATCAGTATCTACTACAACGTGGCAGATCAAAATCATGTGGGGTGACATGAGTAGGCTGTGGGCAAGATGAACCTGTCATTCTAGATGAAAAGCAGAACAAACTAAATTTGCTTAGAGGAAAGCACATGTGACACGGGTGTTGAATCATGCAGAGCCTGCAACTTCAATTCATGACAAGAAGCTGAGTAGCTGTATGCTCGAGTACAGAATACATACCTCTCAAACTCATTTAATGGTCCAAGTGGTAGGATCTCCTCAATGCCACGTCGCCCTAACCGCACTTTGGATGCGAAGAAAGACAGCTCTGTGACCTTCATCCACAAGACAAGGGAAACAGAAACTCACAAATCAGTGATTTTGGTCAACAAAGAGGTCAATCAAAGCAGAACCTAAATGATGGTTTAGAACAGTATATACAATAAAGAAACAAACCTGAGAAGCTACATAAGAGCACTCTATTATCCCAGCATCACCACGCAATCCTCTAAGGCAAGCATCTGCAAATTTGGCAGCTGCATAGGCCTGCAAAGGTAGCATTAGTGTTAACTGAATCAACATTTGAAACTCACACATCATGGACATTGATGTGCATACAAGATACCAACCATTGAAAGAGTTGCTGATCCTGCTCCAGCTTTAGCCTGAAACATACCAATAATAAGCAAAAAATGGATTTCTTTTATGTAACAGAGCAATCCAGAGTTCAGAAAAAATAACAAGCACAAAACCTTCACTTAACAAAACATATGTAAATAACAAATACCAAAACCTAGTATCTTACATAGGTATGAAAATAATAGGAAGGTTTTGCTACACATACAGGCACATAGTAATAGACTATTGTTGTCAGGATCAAGATGTAACCATTACGCAAATATGTGCCTAGTCCGTCTCTTATCTAAGATAGTGATTGTCCATGAACTGGCACAAACATTTTACTAGTGATCTAACTATTATTCTCAAAATTAAGCATGCTGATTCTTTTTTCTGCTGAGTTCAGCCAAACAACACAAATGAAATCAGTGTTCATACAGTAAATTGCATGCAGAACTGAAGCAACATACATAGCAGAGAAATGTAAAAGGGATCTGTGGAACTGCCTTTTCTTCCCTCATCGTGCGCAGGAGATGCAGCATAGGACTTAGGAGTATTAGTAGACTGAAAGGAAAAGTATACCTCGACTACTTCTGTCCCACCATTCTGTATGCGAGAAGTGAGGTATTTAACCTCTTCTGAGGTGAATGAGCAGGAAGGATTCACCTATTGAAAAAGACCGAGCATAAAAATAAATGAAGTGTCACTAGTTTTCTATTATTTGCATCATACAAAGTGTACATGGTTCAGAATTTCGTAGCAATTGAAGTTTGAAAATACCCCTGACCTGTGAAAGGAGTGGTAGTATCGTGATTCCTGCATGTCCACCAATAACTGGAACATTTACCTCTCTGGGGTCAAGTCCCAGAACCTCTCCCTGTAAACAGAAAATGGATGAATTTTGAGCCCATGAAGAAATATAATAATATTGTATAATGTATCATGGCAAACCCTATTGATATACATACCACAAAAGTATTTGCTCTCACTACATCAAGAGTGGTCACACCCAAAAAAGACGCTTAGGGTCATAAGTTCCAGCTTTCTTGAAAACTTCAGCAGCAATTGGAACGGTAGAGTTGACAGGATTACTGATCACATTTACAATTGCATTAGGGCAGCATTTTGCTATTCCTTCACACAGGGTACGGACTATTCCAGCATTTATGTTGAACAAATCATCCCTCGTCATCCCAGGTTTCGAGGGACACCAGCAGGAATTATGACAAGATCCATTCCAGTCAGGGCATTTTCCAACTGTGGCTGGCCCAAGAAGCCACGTACCTGTAGAATTTAGAGGTTACATATGTCCAACAAAAAATAAAAAAAAAAAAACATAATCATGGACAAGATAAATAATTTTATGTTCGATGACACAGAACATGGTGGCCAAGGGTATCCAGGGAGCTACATAACCAGAAGCCAACAAAATTATCGGAAAACTGAAGGTAACCAGATAGGTTAAAGTTGTTTCCCGTGTTTTAAAGGCAGCTAAGCGTCCAGGCGAAGTGCTGGGTACGCCTGGACGCCTAGGCGACGCCTTTAAAACAGAGGTTGTTTCTCTTTTGAGCTTTGTCCACGATTATCAGTGAGTGATCAGACATTAAAAAAGAATTCTCCAATGGTTATCTGAAGAAATCTGGGTAAAAATTTGTAACTATATTTCACCGGGGAACCCAAGTGTTCCAGTGACAAAATTTAGTATTTCAGGACGAGTCTTAAATACAGAAGGCAGTAGCTAATACATGTTTGCAGATGCAGGCTGCAGCACTTTATGCCCTCTAAATATGACCTAAGTGTTCAGATGGGAACCAACTGAAGTACAGGTCCACCATCAACTAGCTGCAACGGTAATCTACCGTTCGGTTCTTCAGAATCATCATTCAAAAATATCGTAAAGCGATTTCAGATAAAGTCGAGCATACCACAGCACCAGTGTTCATGTGGCTGATGTCGGCTGTGACACCAGGTGTAATCGACATCGTATAGATGGAGCACTGAAACAAGAGGGTTCATCTTCATCAATAGCGCGAAAGTGGCTGCCCGATCCCACCTGCTGCACCCAAGATCGCGACTTTGAAGCCTGGTGCCGCACCTTTAGCACGGCAAATGGACCCCCTAAGGAGAGGAACATCCTCCACCTTCAAGAACAAAGCAACAGGAGAAAGTTTAGCAGATATGAAAAGTATTTAATTCTGAAGAAGGTAGAAACTTTTAGCTTGCATATGTCAGATGAGATCAACAGTGTGACTATTTTATTCTGAAGAAGGTAGAAACTTGTAGATAGCATGTCAGATATGATCATCAGTGCGACTATTTTATTCTTAAGAAGGTAGAAACTTGTAGATAGCGTGTCAGATATGATCATCATTGCGACTATTTTATTCTTAAGAAGGTAGAAACTTGTAGATAGCATGTCAGATATGATCATCAGTGTGACTAATTTGAACAAAATTCAAAAATCCCTAGACAGGTCGTTGGCAGTCATCAATATAAAAGGTTCCAAAAAGGACGAGGACGAAACTATGTGTTCCTCACCGAATTCAGGTGGTGTTCTGTTAAAACCATGTGACATGTGGATTACAAGATATCCATCGGTCATTCAAGTATAAGAAAGTAAGGAATAAAAGACTCTATCGGATTCCAGTATTTGTCAGAATTTCGCACACTTAGCGCACAAACTACTACTTTCCAGGTGCAATTTCAGTAAAATGCGAGAGCGATGCTACCACCACGCACAATGCAGTAAATATATGTTGTGTCCGGTCAACATTTGGCACATTCAGGAACAAGAATTGAATCAGTAATCCCCATGCAAAACAATTCGGCTTGTTTTGCTCAAACAAAAGGGAGCAGCCGTTGGTACTGGTAAAAGTTTGTACCTTTCTCATCATCAGAATAAAATACTTTGGAGCTGGAAGTTATAAAATCGTAATATGTCACCAATCCCATCCCATCCGGACCGGACCAAAGGAGCCTCCTTTGATGCCAAGGTCCCAGCTTTGGGGGGAGCCAGCGGTGTGGCCAAGGGCCCCCTTACCTTTGGGGCTCCAATTCACAGAGGCAGCTGGACAACTAAGATATTCAAGTCGAGAGATTGTAGGGCGGCCGCCAGCGAAGCGAATCCAAGCGAAGGGCCGGGGCCTCGCTGATCCGGATGACGAACCAGACGAGCCGGAAAGGGGGAAGAGGAAGGGGGATCGCTGTGGCTGACCTGAGGGTGAGAGGCGGCGTGCGGGCGTAGGTGGGAGGCGAGCGTGGCCATCCGCCTGGCCGCCGCTGCCGCCGCGTCGGGCCCTCGTTGCTGCTGCTGATCCATGATTGCCTTCGCTGTGCGGCCCTGGCGTTGCAGAGACAATAGAGTTGGAGGCTTCTTGGACTTGGACTCGGAGGAAGAAGCACGACTGAACGAGCAAGCAGGGAAAGGGCGGTAGGTGTCGTTGCTTGTTACTCGTGCTAGTTCAGCGAGATGGGGACGGACAATGCGTGCACGTTTCCAAGCGACCGTTGTGATGGGGGCATGGGTAGGAATGCGGCGGGCACGGTGTGCCGAGGCAAACCATGGATCACGACCATGACGATAGGAGATGGCAGTCTCCTCGACGTCCTCGTTAGTCTTTGGAGTTCACACCACACCGTACACGTCTTGATACTTTTTTTATGAGCGGCCACGTTTTGTTTGGCTGTCTGAGGATGAGACATGAGGTTGATACAAAAAAAAAAATAGCCGGAGGGTGAATTGGTGATGATGAATCATCTCACTCCTCTTTTTCTTTGCTCTTCTTGTTTGAACAAATATGTTGGGCTTAGGTATACCTTAGCATTTTTCGGATCGGGTCGGGTTTGGGCCGGGCCAAAAAACCCGATTATTTTGGGCCTAAAAATCCAACCCATGACGTCCCACCGGGCAAGTCGGGCCGGGCTTGGGCGCGGCCGCCCGCGTTTTACACTACGTAATAGCTAAAAATGTATTTCGGGCCGGGCCGGGGCCAAGAAAATTTTTTCGGCTTCAAAATCTCTCGCCCGTGCCCCGTCCAAAGAAGCTTCATGGGCGGGCCAAAACCCACCGGTCGCCAGCCCACGGGCCGGGTCGGATCGGGCTAGTTTTGCTTAGGTATAGGCTTAGGCCATGTACAATGCAGGGCTTTTTATAGACGCTATGGCCTATTTTTAGCAAACATGTGGCTCGGCTCGATCTTATGGAGGCGGGCACTTGGATGCACACACATGCGATTAGTTAGTTGAACCCTAACGATAGCTAAGCGCCTTCAATCAATTTTTTTTCCATTGTAGCTAAGTACGCTTGTTTTTTCTCTCACCACCGTAAGAGCCATTGTACATGGCCTTAATCCATCACTTTTTTGTTAATTAAGATAAAATGTAAGGTAATGAATAGAGTCGTCACACTAAAAGTACAATTTGACTTACACTATTAAAAGTAACAAATGTTTTGTCGGACGTGACACTGTTAACAAGTGCTCTGGTCTTTTGCTCAGTTGTCGCACAATCACAAAAGGATCGATTAGGTGCTCTCACAAGTCTATTTTGAGGATTTTGAGGTCCATTTGTCTTATCAGTTTCACCACTCCTAGTTACACCAATGCAGACTATCTTGTTTGAGCAATGACGATGGTGGTAGTTGGTGGAGACCGAGACCATGGTGATAGTTGGCGGAGACCGAGAACAATACAGTCTATATATGAAGGGAACATATACAGTCCCACAATGCAAACAATAAAGGTTACCGTCCACCAATTGAGTGCCTTTCATGTTTCTGACTTCCATATCTACCCTATAAGTTGAGGGGCATGAGAATATATATAATAAAAACAATTTAGAACTTTAACCAATTAAAGCTACAAAATCCATATTACTTACGGTGATATATATTTTGGTCCTCCAATGCTTCAATAGGGTTCAAAAGATATAGCACAAGTTTCTTGATGTCTTAATAAAAGCACTTTGAGTGGCACCTAGATCTTGTAGAATTGGACTATAAATAGTGACAAACGCGCGTGCAAGCTAATCATGCAATTGTTGCCGGAAGTCATGAAAAAAAAAATACATGTGCATCATTCATTTACCATGCATCATTTTGCATGGATGGTGTTGCACACCCTGCTATAGGTGTGACAAAGTCATGCCAACCTAAGAGAAATGGACTGGAACACTTGTGGAGGTATTTTTTTTGAATATATAGCAGGCAACACAAATTTGAGTTGATAAGACCATTGATCCGTTGGCTAGACTCCAAGGGTGCTATGCCTAATCCCAGTTGCACTAACACATCATCAAGATTTGTTGGGTCAAAATAAAGAGATGGACCTCCAATAATTGGCCCAAACAAACCCTCCTACCCAACATGATGCTTTGTGTAGTCGAGTAAAAATGCATCGGTGCTTGTCAACTTGGCTTAAGATGTCGTCCAAATCCTAAAACTTTAATGTACACATATCTCAGTCCCTAAACCTGCTAATTTTATCAATTGAGGTCCTAATGACCATAACTTAAATTAATCTACTTGCATGGCACGTTGATTACGTGATGAATGGCACAATACTGTTCTGGGGGAGGGGATGAGGAAAGTCAACTGTTTTTTCAAAGGCATTGGGCCGGGTGTGGGTTACTGGGCCTAACAGGCCAACTTTAATCGGTCGAACAGGCACGGCAAGACATCGAAGTCAGCCCACCTGCTCGTGAGATGAAGAGCGAAATGTAGGCCCCACATATTATTTGCAATGGTTTTAAATTGAAGTTTAATAAGCCGATTTTGCCCTCGCACCTTTTCTTGGGATTTTTCCAAGATTTACCGGCGTTATGCATTAAGTGGTAAGCGGCGTTCCCGTCAACGACGAGGCGCCTATGGTGACTTTGAGAATCTCCGATCTGCCAACCGGTCCCCCCTTCGCAGGTGCTCATAGGGGTAGGGTTTGCGACGCGTGTGTGTTCATAGGGGTGAGTGTGCGCGCGTGTTGTGAGCGTATGCGTTGTATTGTGTAATTCTCAAAAAAAAGCTGCTAGCAGAAGCGATGAATCCGTTTGGCTGGGGAAGCTCTCTGTATGTAAACCTCTGTGTCGGGTGCTGTAGCTTTTTAAATTTTGTTTAACTTTGCTCTACAAGGCAAATAAACTGGGTTTGCGTGCTTTGCATGTTGCGTTTGTCCCTACTCGTACGTACCAATGTTGTGCGGTTGAAATGAGGCAAAGTGAAATTTGGCAGTATGCTTTAGATTCATCATCAATCGAATTTTTGCAAAGATGATATGTTAAAAAATGTAATAGACCACGACAACACAAATTTAACAAAGATTAAGAAACGGCGTGTAGACATGATGGTCGGCTCATGATCACTGCTCCGAGCTCAATTGAACGAACCAATTCCAAATAGCATCGAGTTTTGTCACTCCGCTTTATGACCAATTGACACTAAATTCATAATGAACAGGTGGTGATATCGATCGTTGAAGATCTCACGTAGGCCCACAATGAAACATATGCCTCCAGGTTCCCCGTGTTTGTCAGGACATTGGTGAACAACGCGCGGTACGCCGCGTTGTAGTAGTATCGTTTGACGCCACCTTGACGATCCAGAACACGATGCACTAGGATGTTGCCACACGCACGCTAAAAGTTACATTTGACCTCCAATTTTCTGATAATGATATTTTGGTGTCCTCCAATACTTCAAAGTTCATCGTGTACACCCATATATCCTATATTCAGCAAGAAGGTAAGGAGCACTAAATTTCCTTGACGCCATGAAGCATTGAGCGCAGCTGTTGTTGCATAGTCATAAGAAAGCTACGTGCATATTTATCATTCATTTATCGTGTGACTACACTACACCGGACTCGATCGAGTGCTCCTTTCGCCACAGTTTCATATGGATGTTGTTATGGATCATCATATATAGTGCCCAAGTTGTAATATTTGCATCCTACGCTTTAATTAGTACCAATTGCAGATGTTATGCATCATCATATATCGATTTCTATGACCCAAACTATCAGGTCAGCATGAAATATATTTTTTAAAATTATTATTACGACTCCACGAAAGGTAGGAATCGTATATTACGATATTTTTTATAAAATTATTATTAGGACTCTATGAAAGGTAGGAATCATATTAGATATTTTTTTTTTTTTTTTTTTTGAGAATTAGGAATCATATTAGGTGGATCAAAGAGTTTCAGGCCTCTATGTAATTAGTCTTAGATAAATGGGCCTCCAATTGGCCCAGGGTGGTTGATGATCAGAACTGAACCCGAGCATATCGTCATCTCAGGTAGTAAATGGGCTCCAATTAGCTGTGCTCATGGCACATCTGATGCATACACCCATGTTTGTTTATTTCAAACGCCTGAACCTACATTGAGGAGAAAAGAAATAGGGAGAAGAAATACCGATAAGTATATACCAGGTAGTGGTGGAAGACGAAAAAGATTTAAGGTAGGGCGACGTTGAGTCGTCTATAACATGTATATATAGAAAATGGTTTGCTAGACAATGTAGACATAATGGTATAGTCAAACACAAACCACTGGTCTTTACGACATAAATAATTATAGAAAATACAAGCAAAGTAAACTAACCAAATTAAATTAATGGTAACCGAAAGGCTCCTACCAGTTACTCTATCGATGGATTCAACGCTGTAGATTAGACGCTGAAGTCGCGATCCGCTTGAGCGCAGCCACGCAGGGTGAACGCGATCGCCGAACTGATCCCCATTCGCGATGGCCGAATTGATCCTGGCGGCGGAAGGTATGCGTCGTCGTTCGGTCATTCCAGCTCTGGGATGTCTAATGTGTAGTAGTCTCTAGTCCAATATGCTGCTCGGCCCACAAGCCCACAATGGCCACAAGACAAACGTGAGCACCAAAGCGCAAAGCTTAAAGCCCATAAGCCTAAATAACGACTCAGATTTCAGACTTGAGACATTTCAGTCGTCTTCCTTGTACGGACGACCTCTCATCCATGTTGTCCTGACCACCTTGGGCAGGGATCCGCGGCGGACCCTACCGGGCCCTCCGCCACTGATACCAGGGCACGCATATGAATGATCAGTGAATAAATAAATCGCTTGTAACACCAGTGTCTTAGGTGATGAAATTCAAAGCAGTACCGAAAGCCTCCTGACATAGTGGGGAAGCCTGCTTGCTGTTCATATAACAAACCTTATATGTATATGATGTTGCCCATTTTTGTGGTCAAAGTTAACCATGACTAATACACAATTGACAAACCATGGGTGCATGGCAGGCTGACAGCTACTAGTAGAATCTGTTCATATAACATGTATTTTCTCATCACCCCAGTGTACGCCACTCAATTGAGCCTGTTGCTGAGTCGATCAACAAGCAAAGGAAAAAGGTACAATCCAATTTTTCAAAAAAAAGTATTTTCACTATCCAAAATCATCCGTCCATGATGAGCTGCGTACGTGGCGATTGGAGAAGGGAAAAACAAAGAAAAGCTAGGCAGTCAATAAAGAAAAGCTAGGCAGTCATAGGGAACTGGCCACTGGAATGTAATGGAATGCAAAGAAACATCCCACAGTGGCATGCATCGTTTGTCTTGATCCTCTGCTCCACGAACTCCACATGGACCAGCTCCACCATGGAGTTTGTGGAGCAAAGGGGTACTATTTGGCACATAACACTATGGCAAAGACGGATCATCCGAATGGCGACAACGTTTACGTGAAATCTTCCCCATGATGCGGCCCTAGGCGAGGGCAGCACCGGAGGGGAATTATTGTCTGCAGCCGTAGCCCCTTGTTTCCCCTCTCTTCTTGCAGCGATTTACCTTTAAGTACAACCGTAGCCGCTCTGCCCGTTAATGCCGGATGATTCTTATCCGTGTCCTCTTGTGCGTCGCGGCTAATTATTTTCGCTAAAGCGCGTCGTGTAAAACTCTTATTTCTCTTAATGCAATACGTGTTCTGTGCACGCCAGAAAAAAAAAAAAAAGGTTCGTGTAAGGAGAATCAAGCCGCGACGATGGAGACCGAGGCGCCGCGACAAAACATGGAATGCCCCCAACAAAAACTACCGGTGTGCCTAAATTTGTCTATTGGAAGTCAAGTAATGGAAACTGTTGGAGATCGGGTACTTTTTGCTTTCCAAAACTACTTTAGGAGTTGTGAAACACCATGATATTGAGAAGAAAAGATTGGAAAGTGTTGGAATTGCTCTAACCTCCTAAATACTAACTATGTTATTTTGGTCCCCTCCAATGTTTCAACGTTATCCCATAGATCCCCTCTTAAGCTAGTTGCTGCGCAACCAAATTTGTTTCTAGGTGAGCAAGCACTTTGAGTGGCACGAGCATAGAAGTATATATATTGCACATGCATGTTTAAGCATCCAATTGTTGCCTGAAATCATGAGAAAGCTACAAACGTGTATATCATTCATTTATCGTGTGACTGCACTAGACTCCAATGTTTCTTTTGGCACACTTTCATGGATTGTAGTTGTAGGTGCTATGCATCGTCCCAGCCGAAGATAAACGGAATTTTCATTTTTACACTTTAGTACTATCACATACTACTATGTATTTTACGCTTTTGTACTATCACATATTTCTTCCATCAGTGCCGTTAATTGTTTGAGGTCCCCCATAAAAACTGTGTTGCCAAGCATGAGAATTAGTCTCAGATAAATGGGCTCCAATTGGCCCAGCATGGTGGTTGATGAGCCACTTGGCGTCCCTTGAGGAAGGAGGTGTCCACTACGGTGGATGGGCCTCCAATTAGCATTTTTCTATACATTGCTACGATTTGCTCTGAATCACTGCCTTGTTTGAAATGCCCCAACCACAAACTGAGCAAAGAAATACGGACAGAGTAGTATATACTGTGTATAATACCAGGTTATATGATCAGTGAGAAGATCACTTGTGACACTAGTGGCTTATTATTAGATGATGAAATTCAGAGAAGCATTGAAATCAGGCGATCAGACTGCATGCCAGACGGTTGCTGCTCATAATTAACAAACCTTATTGTGGAGTATATGATGCTGATGCGGTGATGTCCTTTTCCTGGACAAAGTTAACCATGACCAATATGAAAATACACAAAATCAATGACAAATCACGCTTGCATGGCATCAGGCTAAGCTCCATAGCTTATTGATCGATTACTTGGCCTGTGTGCCTAGCTACCCTTATAATCTGCCTGCCTCGGCTCTATTTCAATATTGTTCCAAAAATGCATGCAACGTATTATACACTACAAAATGAGATTGCACCCCAGTGCTGGACTTGTCTCACTTATCGAAGAAATGAAATTGCATGACTTATCAAAGGAAACAAAAATGATTCAGTAATCTTTACTAATGAAATTGCATGACTTATCAAAGGAAACAAAAATGATTCAGTAGAGCTCGTCCTTCGTAGAGCTCGTTCTTCACTACCCATTTTGTAGACCTCATGGGTCGGCGGCTCAGGCACGGCCCGGTGACCGGGCCGTGCCGTGCCTCATGCCAGGGTCACCGGGCCGTGTTGTGCCTCAGGCCGGGCCAAATTCTCGTGCCATGGGCCGTATGTCCATCTATACGTCCATCTTGGATGCTGGACCACACACTGCATCGGTGGAAGCACTATCATATCTAATCTATACCTACTAATAAAGAGAGAAAATTTCTTATCCACCTTTTTAGGTGTGCCACCGCACGTCAATAGGCCTAAAAAGAGTCCCGAGGATGATACGGAGACCGGTTTCCCTAGCCTATTGCTTTCTTTGCTCAAATTGGCAAGCACGGACTTGATGGACCACGGGCACACCTCAACATGGTCATTGGCTCATGGCATGGGGGCGGGCCTGGTGCCGTCACATTGCTCCTCCGCCGCCCGTGCCTCCGTGGGCGACAGACATGGGCCAAAGGAGAACTAATGATTACTACAACAAAACACGAAAATCAAATGTAAAAAAGGCCCAAAATAGAATGGCGGACACAAAATACATATTTAAAAACAGTGAACCACGTGCGAACTGGATTTCGTTAAGAAAAAAAGCATGAGTTAAATTTCCACTCCAAACTAAGAAAAGCAGTGAAATTAACCGGGGAATAACAGCAGGCTATTAGCAAGCACAACATCCGTAGCGGGCCTGGGAAGCCGCTGCACCTGAGGCGTATGCCTCGCTGCGTGTTCCTGCCCGCTGGGTACCTGCGGCGCGTTGAACACAGGGATCTCCGGGCGTGTGCACATCAGGATCTATGACGACGCCGACTGAGACACCGAGGCGTAGTGGCACCTAGCCGACAATTGGACGACGTACCCGTCCGTGCAGGCAATGGAACCACCTGTAGCCTGATGGAGCGTGGGGGTGGTGTTTACGAGCAGTGGAAAGGTTGCAAGTCCGCTCGCCGCATCGCCCATTGTTCATTACCATTCACGTATTTTTTACAAATATATATATGCTGCACTAGATATTAGAATTACATATTTTATGAGTTCTCAATATAATAAATAAATTATAGACTTGGGATTTTATAAAAATAATAAAGCATAAATACATATGTATTATTTCTCTCATTGTTTTCAATTGATATGTATAGATTTTTCTCCGTTGCATCGCACGGGCAAAATTGTAGTAAATTAAAAAGACGGACATGCTGGGCTTTCTCACCACCAAACTTACAAGGTACAACGATGTGAAGCTAAAAGAGTTGCTGGAGCGTCTAAGCACCCAAAATACAACCTCACAAAAGTAATTATAAAGTTTGTCCTCAGTCAACAACATCGTGATTTCCATGGCGAGCCACCAGCATGGATGTACGTACATCCATATTGACACTTATTACAATGATGTGTAGATCAAGCTCAAAGACCTACTGAAGCGTCCGAGCATCCCGAAATACAAACCCACAAAAGTGAATGTAAATTTTGTCCTCGGGCAACAACATCACAATTTCCATGGTGAGCAGCTTGGATGGATCTACATCCATGTGTCGACAGGGAAGCGTCAGAAGACACGATGACACTGGCGATAGACATAGATAATCTCTACCTTATTGGCTTCCGTAATGACACTAACTAGAAATAATTATAGACAAATAAGTTTGACGGAGGTCACAATAATCTTTGGAAGATCCCTTTAGAGAAAAACTCGGCCACACATGCACGTTTAGCAACTCACAAACCATCCCACATGTGATCTCCAAGATACTGACCGCTAGTTTGGTCCCCTCCAATGCTTCAGAGTTCATTTCATCCCATAGATCCCCTCCTAATCTAGGCCTTGTTTAGATGGCTAAAATTTCTAACATTTTTCTCACTTTCTCCATCACATCACATTAAATACACTAAAAGACATATATTTGGAGTATTAAATGTAGGTAAAAAAATAACTAATTACACAGTTTAGATGTACATTCTTGAGGCGATTCTTTTGAGCCTAGTTACTCCATAGTAGGATGATATTTTTACCACTAACAAACGAAAACGTCTATGATTGTGCGATGTGACATCCGGTTTCAATTTTTTAGCCATCTAAACAAGGCCCTAGTGGGACACCAAATTTGTTTCTAGGTCACCATGCAGTTAAGCACTTTGAGTGGCACGCATCCAGTAGCATCGAAGTATATATATTGCACATGCATGCACGTTTTCAAGCATGCAATTGTTGCCTGAAGTCATGAGAAAGCTACATGTATATCATTAATTTATCATGTGACTTCACTACTCTAGACTCCAATGTTTCCTTGGGCACACTTTCATGGATTGTACGTGCTATGCATCGTCCCAGTGCCAAGTCATGTCAGCCAAAGATAAATGGAATTTTTTATTCAACGCTTTAGTACTATCAATTCCTCCATATAAACCGTGGGGCTAGCAAATATATTCCGAGCTTCAGTGACAATTAGTCTCAGATATATGGGCTCCAAATGGCCCAGTATGGTGGGCATGGTCTCCGGTACGATAGATGGGCCTCCAATTAACTGTTTTTTATACATTGTAGCGATTTGCTCTGAATCACTCACTGCCTTGTTTGAAATGCCCCAACCAGAAAACTGAGCAAAGAAATACGACAGACTGAGAGAGCAGTAATGTGTACGTATAATATACCAGGTTGTATGATCAGTGAGAAGATCACTTGTGAGACTAGTGGCTTAGTAGATGATGAAATTCAGAGAAGCACTGAAATCCTGGGTTCAGACTGCATATGTGCCGGACGCTTTGCTGCTCATAACTAACAAACCTTATGGAGTATGATGCTGACGCGGTGAGGTCCTTTTCCTGGTAAAGTTAACCATGACCAATACACAAATCAACGACAAATCACACATGCATGGCATCAGGCTGTCAGCCAGATACATAGCTTACTGATTACTTGGCCTGTGTGCCTAGTTACCCTATAATCTGCCCGTTTCATCAACTAACTGTAGATTGGATCCATCTTCTTGGAAGCTATGTAGAGGTAAGGCAACACTACTACATTGGCTACTGGAGTCCTATGGCAGTAGAGCTAACAGTAACCTCTCCACAATCCTTTATCTTAAAAAAAAAAAAAAAAATAAAATAAAAAAACTCTCCACAATCTACTTACGGCCGGGTGAGATTCAGACATGATCCATACGTGTGCGTAGAACATGGCATATAACTCGCTGTGTCGTTCCTTGTTCCGTGAATTCAGTGCAATTTGGTTGCTGGTCACCAATAACTCGTCGGGTCAGCAGGCATATGTGCATCATCTCACTGCTACTCGGCGGATGGCTGTTCAGAGATGCATCCTGACGCAGCATCTCTTGTATTCTCGCGCTTTTCTGTCTCTGTTGGTTGGTCGCGTACGTGTTTCCAGCAACTGATGCAGACGACACATGCTAGCTTCTCATATTATTACTATAGTAGCTTGTTATATTACTAGTAGCTAATATGATGCAGTGGCAGTCCTGCCCGGCCGACTACTACAGAAGCAACCATACATTCTATCAACGAAGACAGACTTTAGCTGCAATGCATATATAATAAAAATAATATTATGACAGCTAAATTTAAGTTTAAGAATATACTAGTAAATATGCTCAAATGCGTTGCAACGGGATAGAAAAATATCTAACATTTTTAAAAAATAAAAATAAAACATGATATATTTTATTTATATTTAACTGTTTTACTATGTTACAGCTAAATGCTAATGTTAGCAATAATTTGTCTATTTAATATTCACCCTATATATCAAATTAAACCAATTAGGATGTCCAAACCATCCTAATTTCTGATTTGACGTGGCATGCATGGTTGCAGTATGTATATTCAAAATTATACAGAGCAACACGCCTGCTGCGGCATCTGGCCGTCAGCGTCTAGGAACATCGACTGCGTGGCCCTGGGCAGCCTTGTTCAGCTCGGCAAGATCACAACGAGATCCATAACATCAACTTGTTCTGCTCGGCGAGGTCAGAAATTTCTTTTTGTACGACGAGATCACAATCATCCAAACAAAATCATTATTATATAAGTAGAAAAAAAAAGCAGAAGATATTTGAGTCGAACTTGGAGTTCATGTCCAGCATACCCGAGAATTGATTTTTTCGGTGATATAAGCCGGAGTCTTATTCCAATCCAATCAACTCTGGTCTGCCAAAATTGTGACTTGTGCTGGGCTGGACGTGCAGCGGTGCAAAAGGCGGTGCACGTTGACCATCCATGCTGTAGTC
Organism: Hyparrhenia diplandra; assembly: GCA_015847255.1. Classification (NCBI taxonomy): domain Eukaryota; kingdom Viridiplantae; phylum Streptophyta; class Magnoliopsida; order Poales; family Poaceae; genus Hyparrhenia; species Hyparrhenia diplandra. The sequence goes on from JADLZK010002596.1 coordinate 58,063, forward strand.
GGACGCGGCACTCTGGCCCCGGGCCTCGGTCTATAGCGGCCGACGGGCACCGGCGGTGAGGTGGAGACAGTCCTGGGTGGAGAACAATGCCCTCAAGAACATGATGTCTGATGACGGCGTGGCCTTCTTCCAAGACGTGGTGCGCAGCATCTAGCGCATGCCCTTGGCGGCCTCTGAGCACAGGCCACACAGCCACCTGCCCCCGATGTAGGCTCGCACCCCGCCCATGTACTCACACGTGCACTCCTCTAGGACGCAGCACTTGCAGCTGATCTCCTCCACCTCCATGGCTATAGGCCCACGCCGACGTCCATCTCCCGGTAACCGCCGGTTGAATCGAAGACCTCCGGGAAGAAGGAACGACGGGACCGGGGAAGAAAGAACAACGGAACGGATACGTGCGGAAGCTGTGCTGAATTGAGTGGAAACAAAGATGAAAACAATGACCAAAAATTTTGCCTTTGAATAGGGAAAAAGCCCTACCTTTATTAGGGGAAAAACCCAGTGTCCGTTTTACTTCCGTACGAACGCCGGGGAGAGCAATTCCGTAATGGATTTGAGTCACGATCTCTTGTCGTGATGGATTTGAGTCCTATTTGATTGGAACTCAAATCGAAATAAGACTGGGACTTGGGAGAAGGGAAGAGGTGGAAGGAAAAAGGGTAAAAAAAAGAGGTGGAAAAAAAAGTGAAAAAGAAAGGTGGACTGAAATTTTCTCTCTTTATTAGTAGGTATAGATATGCAACTGTGAATTGTATAGTTTGGGAATATAAACAGTTTTTTTTTTAGTGGAAGGAGTAAACAGGGTCATGCTGTGCTGGGCTGGGCCAAGACCATGGGCCTAGTGCTGGCCCATTTAGCACGGATAAGTTTGTCTGGCCCATTTAAATATGAATATATTTAAGATTATATATGTTCGGATTCCTTTGCTGTTGTATTGTAGTCTTGTTGCTCGAATGATCCTCTCCGTGCGATCCGCTTCCATTATACAAACGTACCGAATATCTGCTGAATTTCTTGACACGCCACTACGCCAGTGTCAGTGTGAAACAAAACCAAGCCAGCCATGATTCTTCTTCTTTTTTTTTTTTTTTTTTGTCTCTGACACGTGTACTGATATATGCTGCCGATCAAAAAGCAAATTAAAGGAAAAGGTACTTTCCACTATCGAAAATCATCCATCCATGATTAGCTGCGTACGTGGCGGTTCGTTAGAGAAGGGGAAAAAATTACAAAGAAAAAGCTAGGCACGCATGGGAACATGCATGGGGTGCTACTATACTAGCTAGTGCGCGCTTTGGTCATGGTGTGTCTTTTAGCTAGGATAGTTGGTGGGTTTGTCTTGTCTCCAATGGTGATATGATGTAATGGAACGGTTACATTGGAACCGTGGCATTTATACAAATAATGCATGCAACGCAGTAGCAGTACAATACTCCTTCGTTTAATTTAGTTCACTTTTAGCTTTTCTAGATACATTAATTTTTGTATTGCACATAGTTATACACTATGTTTAGATACATAGTAAAACAAATGGATCTAGAAAGTTTCTAAAGTGAACTACAATTTGGAAAGAAGGAAAGTACATGGCAATAATTTTGGTGATTCTGCTGCTAACTTTAGATTTTGGCTGATTCAACTGTATTTTTGTTAGATAGAATAAGGCTTGTTTGGTTTCCATAAGTATATTAAGCGATGAAGTATTTGAAATCAAGAACTTATAAGTCATGTCTGTTTGGTTCTACAAGTGACTCATAAGGCAGCAGTGAAAAAAGAAGAGAAAATAAGTGACTTATAAGTCAAGATGAAAAAAGAGAAAATATAGTTGCAAGTGATTTATAAGTCTCGTGACTTATAATAAGTCTCTATTGATTGGTAAAATAAATCAATTATTTCAATTTTTGACTTAATAAGTCTCATTACTTATGGAAACTAAAACAACTTCAGTTGAAATAGGCTGAAACCAGAACAAGAACTAGAGATAGCTAGCTGCAACAAATGTATGTCGTCCTATCCTCTTCGTTTGATGAATGACGACGATGATCGTCTCTTTCAATTCTTCGCAACAACGATTCCGTTGTACGTACTTGATCATATATGATATGAATATTATATGGTGGATCACATTATCACTGAATTTATATTTATTTGTATATTAACTAACTAACGCGTATGGGAAGTGGACGTACAAGCAGCCGGATCAGCGCTAGGCAGAAGAGGCGCAATGCACGCATGCGTACGTCTCCCATAGCATAGTTTATGCATGCTGTCTCACCTGGTCCATCTCATCTATATATCTGTCGAGCAATGTCTGATGAGCCAGCTGCATACAAACACTCGCACATGCAATTCCCATTCCGACAAGGAACCATGCATATTTAACTAGTGGCTGGTACGATATCGATTAGATCAATTAGCTCTCTCGCGCCGTGCGTACGTGTCTACGCGTTTTTCATGACAAAGACACCAAAACATATATCTTAGCCATATGATACATTGTTGATCGTTACAAAGGCGAGTTAACTGAAGGAGTTAACTTACAAATCTGTGTAATTATACAAATTAAAAGATGCAATTTTCATACGCTAAATTAAGCAAGTACGCATACTACACTTGTCACAATGTGTTTGTCAAACAATAAAGCTATCTAAAACATCACTAGAGTAATTCAATTCAAGGCCTACTCTTGCTCGAGTCTTATCGACCCAATCCAAGAACGCCACGCATGGTCTTCTCTTCTCCAACTCCGGCAATGTTAGGGTTAGGTTTCACGGTTTGGGGGTGGGGACAGGGGGGTGCATACCTGAATCTAGTGGATTTAGTAAGATTGATGTGCATTTAGAAACGATGTCTACACAAGAATTGAAACAAAAAAAAAAAAAAAAAACAAGTGTGAACTGCGTTGGGAGGACATCATGGTTTCTTGTTGGCGGCTCTAGATCGATCTTGTGCACCAAAATCTCTCTCCCCCCCCCCCCACGCATTCTCCTATCACCATGCGCGCTCAAGGTGATGGCGGTTGGAAGTCGACGACGGGTGAGGGCAGGTGTGGGTGTGGGCCGTCGACGAGCAAGGGTGCCCAACCGCCACACCCGCCTTGCAGACCACTAGCGCCGCCCGACTACCGCTTGGCACATGGCCCATGCTCGACTCGCCGCCCGTGCTCCTACACATCTACACCGACTTGCCCAAGCAAGTAGCGCCCGGGCTCGCCGTGCCATGTGCCTCATTGGCCGTGTGGTTGAGGGCGGGGAATAAGGAGCGGTGTCGAGTAGAAGCGGATTTGTGGGCTAGGGGATAGGAGGGTGAATGATTGAGCATATTTTATCGGAGCCAAGGATATAAAAGTTGTATTATGGGTCTGTGTTTTCATGATACAGTGTCCCAGATTATAGAAACTCACTACGGGAAAATCAGGCTTCGCCGAGCGCATATTGCTTTTCCGACGACTGGATATCGGGCACTCAACGAAGTTTGTCTTTGTCGAGCGCCGCTCTCGGATGCTCTCAGCCCTCAGCACAGAGTGTTTCACCGAGAGCTCAACCCTCGGCAAAGGTGGACACTCGACAAAGAGCCCCCTTTGCCGAGCACCAACCCTAGGTGAAGAGATTACCCTCAGCAGATGGATGGGCGGCTAACGCCGTTCATGCCATTCTAATTGACGTTAAAGACTACTTTTCTTTGCCGAGAGCCCAACCCGCCCTCGGCAAAGCCTTGCAGAGCATCTGGTATTGCGGCTCTCAGTATAGCCTCAATGCCGTGGAAAAATTCCCGAGGCTCTTTGCCGAGCGCAATGCTCAAGAAAAGGCTTATTTGAGAGGGATTACGCCTAAGGACCAATTTCTCGTAGTGAATACTCATAATTTTTTTTGAGATTACACAAGAACATATGAGACGCTCAACACGCCCCACACCCTCACCCCTATGAACACACGTACGCAAACCCTATACCCCTATGCTAGGGCGAATCTAGAAATCCCATCTCAGGGGGCTAATTAGGTAAAGATATGCTATTTTGGGATGACAATCAAACAATTTACATGGCTGGGAAATAGATGCATGTAGAAAATTTCAGCCCCACCCCGGACTCTGACTCCCCAGCCTGGGGTGTGGATCTGCCTTAGCCCCTATGAGCACATTCAAAACCGTTACTATGGATTGTTGCCTGAATTGTGCTAGCAGGGTTCATATGAGTTTTGCAAATAAGCATGGTGCATTCTGCAAACTTTGTGACAACAGCAATCACATATCTGTTGTATATTGCCTTTTATATATAAAAAAATAAGCATGACGCATTTTGCGTTTATATTTCAGTCACTAAAGTCTAAGCCTGTGGTGGTGTGGTCAAAGTCATCGCCCGCATTTGTTTACATGATGATTACATCGTGCAACTTATCTGTTTAGAGCATGCATACCAAGTTGACGAGACCTATATAATTGTTAATGATCTGTATAAGAAACTAAGAATACTATATATGTTGATTATTGATGGCGTGTTTGAGTCCTTTCAATTGATAATGGCGCGCTGTTGTTTATTTTACATTGTCCAAATGATGGGTGCTGAAATCGAAATTGTGTAGCTGGCTACTTTGGTCAATGCAATTTTTTTTAAAAAAAAAAAAAAAAAAAACGAATGAAGTTTGCTAAAGGACAAGAGGACCTTACCTGGCTCGCTCATCATCCCTCCCTCATCATATCGATAGCTTTAGGTTTTAGTTTGACCATGACAACATGCCCGGCCTGGAAGGGTTTATTTATTGAATGTACTTTTCATTATTTCTCAACATAAAAAAATACATAGTTTGGAGAAGTATGTTACTATGCTACTTTTTCATTATAAACTGCATTTATTTTCGAAAAAGATCAGATAAATTCACTTCCTCTGAAAAATTCAGAAGTTTTAGGGAAAGAATGTTGTAGTAGTCAAGTCGTCGTTCCGATCGATCCGCTACAATTTTTTATGTTGTTTACATCTTGTCACGTCGATCTGTTGAGCACCACTAAATCAATGACCTAAAGCTAGCTTTGTGAGCGAGGTCTACTATGCCTCGGCGCCTTCCAATTTCCATGCAGTCCTAACAAGCTAGATTCTAGTGACTTCTTTTCTTTGTGGTCCGCAGCAGTGATAACAAATATTATTCGTCAAGTTTAAAAAAAATTGAGGGAAAAAGCTTTCACATGTATGTAAAAACTGAATTTTTGACTTGGGAAATGAACTATTCACGTGAGATATGATCAGAGATGACTACCTTTTTTTCATGGCGTAGCTGATAAGCTGAATCATGCGAAAGCAAAAGCATACTCATATACAGTGGCAGTGTAGTTATCCCGGCACTGTTGAGTGCTCGCATGCAGTGCACCCACGGCAACAACGACAGACAGATATCGATGCAATGCACACAACAGGTCAGGTCACACTTTAATTAGTTGTCTCTTTTGACCTGAGGATCCAAATATATACGTGATAGTGGTTTCTTCACTTTGGACTTAGGCTATGTTTGGTTTTTATGGACTAGGGACAAAGTTTTACCTCATTTAGTCTCTAGTCCTTTCCAAGAGTCTATTGAAATAGAAACTAAATGAGAATAAAAAGTAGTCTCTAGTCCTCATATTTTTTTTTTTTTCGCGATCGGGCCATTCACCCGTTTTTTTATTAAGAGGAGGAAAACCAAATCAAGGCGATACAAAGTTCAAAGGAAGAAGCAAAAGAAAAACTTAAAAAAACGACTAACAGCTAGCTAGCTAACTAAGAAGAGCTAGTAGATGTCGAGAGGACATCCCTAGAACAGAGAGAAACCCGGATTGCCTGCAAGTTAACACTACATTACAACAAATTCAGAGAGGGCGACCAAAGAGCAGTGACCGGCACAAGAGTTTTGAATCCCGCCTGAATCAAAGATCAGCTTCATCGACCACCGCCTTCACGATCATGGGAACCGACGCCGAGACGTTCTCGAATATCCTTGCGTTTCTCTCCTTCCATAGAATCCATGCAACAAGCAGCAATAAAGGTGTCAAAAGCTGGGCGGACCACCTTTGCGAGACGTCTTCGTCTCGCCTAACCACCACTCGCGATGTTTTCCTCCGTGTTCGGGCGGAAGGACTGCAGTCCCGCCGGAACCAATAGGCGCGCCACCAAACCTCCCCAGCAAGCGACACATCCGAGAGAAACAAATGTCCATTGGGTTTGAGGCGGCTTGGCTCTGAGAGAGCACGAGGGGAGTCATCATCCACGAAGACCATGTCGGTGCCTCCTATCTCCGTCCGGCCCGCGCCGATGCAAGACAAGCCGAGAAAAAAAGCCGCTCTCGAAGGAGCAGCCGTGCGCCAAAGTTCTTTGGCCCCTAGGAGAGTAGTTGAACCGTTGAAGAATGCCCTATACGCCCGGCGGCGAAGTAGGAACCATTCTGCGACCATTTCCACACAAATACAGCCGGATTGCGGAGGATCAAGATCGACCCCTTGGGTTAAGTGCCAAACTCTCAAGAACTGACGGAGCACCTGCGTAGTTGGAGCTCCCACAATGTCATGGACCCAAGTATTCTTTGTCAAGTGCAACTCGAACTGTTCTTTTCTTGCCAGTTCTTGAGATGGCGACGAAGAGTCCTCATATTTAGTAATTTAGAGATTAAATAGGACTAAAAATTAGTGCCTAGTCTCTTAAGAACCAAAACAGACCCTTAGTTAAGAAATTAAAGATATTTTTTATTCAAGGTATATATGTAAAAAGGAAAAAGGAAAAGTTATTAGTCACTGAAGAAGGAAAAAGAAAAAGGAGAAGCTCACACCTATCGGTGGTGTTGTTGTGAACAAGATGAAGAAAAACAGGAGGACAAGGATATACAAGTACTATACATTGCTTGTATGCATGTTGTGCTTACTTTTAATCCTTTAATAATACATTTGGCTGCAAATCTATATGAAATTAGGCTGCATATCTAGTCATATGAAGCTTTTACTATGAATAGTTAACCATCAAAGATTGTGAATCTATTATATCTTTAAATAAGATATGCCTGCATGCGTCTAAGATATAAATTGGAGACTACATACAAGTAGCTGATATCACTAAAGAAACGGCCACTAGCAGGTAGACCAGAGCTCCATCATGGGTTGGTTTTGGGTGGAAACTAGGGTGGGAGGTGAACGACAAAATAATGGAAAACACAATTAAATAGTATGAAAATAATGTATGCAGAGATCGCTAGAAATCGGTGTGACGGCGACGCGCAAGTTGTAGTATTAACCTCAGGCAACGGATGCAGCAGCGGCAGGGTTACTGATCGAGCTGGTTGGTTGGTTGGCTGCCTGCCGCCTGAGTACTGACCGACAGCAACGTCTGCCGACCCATCCCCTGCGATCGATGCATATATGCTGCCTTCTAGAAGCTCTAGAAGCTAAGCCTGCATCTAGTCATGCATGTCAAATTAGCCCTACCTGTAGCTACAAAGTTTTTGTGTGTACCTGGTCAAAGGGATACATACGATTGAGACGGGCCGAGTACGTACGTATCTATCTTCTAGAAGAAAATTGAAGTCTGGCGTAGTACAGTAGGCAGTGCACATATAGCCACCGATGCTGTGCTGAGTGAGTGATGCCCATCGAGGCAGGCATATATCAGAGTGTGTGTGACAGACGGACGGACAGGTGTAGTTGAGTCTCCGAGTTGGGGAAGAAACTGCCAAGGAAAGGAATCGGAAGCCTGTGCGCCGATCCGTGACAAAAAGGAAGCTGTCGTCGAGTCCAGCTCGACCCTATCAAATTAAATACTAAAACGAAGAACTTTCACAGTACGGTCAAATGAAAGAAAGAGAAAGGGCAAGAAGATGTATGCCGTGGTCACTCATTGTACGCACGTGTGTGCCATCATATATCTGTGTGTACTGGTACACTGTTTTGGCTGCGCTCTCTTGGATTTGGATATATGCTTGCTGAGCTTTCCTGGCCACGGGAACCACACACCTCATCCTGTGGGCACGAGGTGAAATGGAAAGGTAGGAAGGCTCCGCCTCCGCCTCCGCGAGCCAGCGACAGCGAGGGAGGTCAACTATATTTGCCAAGGACACACGGAAGAATCAGTTCATTTATCTTACATGTTAGATTTCAGCAGGCCATGCTTTTTGCAACACGTGAATTTTACATGAATTGTGTAGTAATTTCATAGAATTAAGTTAAATTTAACAATAAAAATGCCGAACGAGGATTTTTTTCCTGACGCTCCGAACATGCCCTAACACGCAATCAGCGCGAAGAGTGAGTCGCGCCCCTCCGGAAGTCGCCAGTCCAATGAGCCATTCATGCCACCAGTCGAGCAACGATCCGAAGGCATGACTTCATCCATTTTTTGGCTCTTTGCCGCAATACATGAGAGGAGCCAAATCCCTTGAAGCCTAAGGCCCCCGTTGGCAAGGCTTCTCTAGAGACTTCAACTCTTGCTTCTCTTCCTTTTTAGGCGGCGACTTGCTAAATACTATTCCATAAATGGCTCCATAAAAGAATTAAGCCACAAAAGAGAGCAGAGGCGAAGCGAGCAGGTTGGAGGGGGTGTCTTTTTCTTGTAGGTGTGGAAATTTAAGTTCAAAACAGGAAAAACAATGTAATTAGAAAACTAAAAACAGAGGTAAACATGCAATGCTAAAAAAAAAAATAAGGGCAACCACGAGCAATTGGAAGTAGTCCAGCAATTATTTGAAAATAAATCCTACTACTAAAAAGAACTTAAACACACGAGACTCTACCGGCGGAACAACGTGTGTCGCCCGCGCCGCTATGCGGCGCGCTCCCCACATGCTTGGCTAGAACAACCTGACGGTTTGCATGCTAAGAAAAGGAAAAAGCGTTATTTTCATCCCACTAGATTTGCATGACTGCGTCTGTGAAAAAAAATATGTGTGCATGATGAAGAACTCCGACCCTATTTTAGAAGGAAAAAAAAAAAACTTAAAATGAATATGATCGGAATCTAAAAGAAAGGATGGGAAAATTCTATGGTTGGAATAAAAATTCTCAAGTATGAAAGATGTACTCCCTTCGTTCCACAAAACATGCAATTTGACTAAAATTATTTGAAAAAAGTACAAACATTTACGAGACAAAATAAATACAAACATTTAAAAGGATGAGAATTATGGGGATCAAGCAAACTCGTGTTCGAAAAAAAAGTAATACTCTCATACAAAGTATAGATCTAAACCGTTGAGAAACAAAGGTAGCATAAAATTGTAAGCATAGGAAATATAAAATCTAAGGCCTATAATTATGGTATATTGTTCTCTTCTTTTTCACACAACTATTATGAGTACAAGTCTATAATCTTATAGGAAGCATGTAATCTTGTTGAATGAAAGTGTCAAGTAAGCGATATAACACCCGTAGCGGCGCACGGGCATGACCTTAGTTATCTTATAATTTTGAATCGACTGATAAGGTAAGCTCGCTCGCGTGATGATCGCAGTGTCTGGACGGTTTTGAGTTGGCACCCTACCCCCACCTCGATGGAGGCGAAGCAAATAATAATTAGGGCCAAACAAAAGGAAGAATCATGTAAGAAGTAGAGCCTAGTATCATGGATGCTAACCGACCGTGCGGTGACGATCTGAATATCTTACTGAATCCGTGCCATGTGCGCCACGGCCCGGCAGACACGAATAAAATCCATGGCAGGTGGCGCTGGAATGAAATTATTTACGACCTGCTGGTGTGGTGGCTAAACTGCAGTGCCTGGTGGTGGTGAGGAATCAGATCAGATGGAGCACTCACTCTAGCTCGCTCACCGGCGGCACCGCGCTCTTGCATCATGCATGCATGCACACACCAGTCCACCTACTGTTGCCGGCTTTCGTGGAAACGCAGGCGACGAACGGAGACGCGGCAAGTCAAACACGGCGGCCGCACCGGGCCGACCCCACCCCACCGGCCCCTGTATAGATAGATGGCCGGATGCACTGATCGATCGGTGTCTGACAGCTCGCTTGTTTTCATTCATTCAAAGTGCCCTGCCGCCGCCGCCGCTGCTGTCGTCCATCTCCATCTCCATCACGGCGGCCGCGAGTCTAGTACAGTGTACAGCTACAGCATCAATGCTGTAAATTACGCCCGGCGGTGCTCCGTCGTGGCCGGATGGAGAGTGACCAAAGCAACCTCCTAGCTCCCTAGTGCAGTGGGTTTGTTTTTTTTGCTCTCGTGCACGCGCGGCCACATCGATGGCTACTTTTTGTCTCCACTAGTGCGTGGCAAATCGGTGTGAACGACAAAAGCTAGCTAAAACCACCCCCGGCCCCATCACTAGCTCTTTCATTTCCGTGTGCATGCATTATCACCTTTCTTTTCAATACATATGTCTTCATTTATTTTATTACATTAATTTCCATCACAAATTATATATTATACATATAGTACATCTAGAACACGACCAGCAAGTGGTCGTCCATCCTAGCATATATATAGGAATATATCTCTTAATTAGTAAGTACACTGGAATGTTAGGTATACACATATAACAACAATAATCAAGCCACATGCATGATAAATATATACACTGAATTAGACTCTGTATTATATATTACTACTTCCTCCACCCTAATATAATACAATTCTCATTTTTTGATAAGTCAAACAATTTTAATTCTACTAAGTCTGACTAATTTATGATACTATAAATATATCTAGCACTGGATTAATTTTTTTTATTTTCGGTATGGTCTTATTTCCTTCTTCTTCGTTAAGACACATGAACAGACCCTCAAGTCCTTAACACAAGTCTGCATGGTTTTATTTTCTTCTTCATTTCTCTGCATCTGCAAACAAATCACCTATACTTGTGAAAAACAATTACTTTTTTTTAGATAAAGTGAAAAACAATTACTAATTCAGCTCTTGTTTATACTACTAGCAGCCACCACAGGGACTAATTCGTCAGGACATGCGTTTGATCGGCTCCTAGCTACACTCTCCTCCAGTGCAATCCAAGCCACCCCACTTTGCATATATAAATTGCAATATATGGACGAGCTACTGCTTGCTATAGGCATATAGTCATATATCAGTCCAAAATCCAAGTGACCAACAACCCAATATATGCAGGCTTTGTCGTCGAGCGTTGCTTCTTCATTCTCACGCATCTGCTTAATTTGACCGCACCATCACCATCCTCATCATCAGACAACGACGACCGCTCACCAGCTAGTGCTGAACGACTTTCACTTACAACCCCACTCTACACTGTCGTTCATCTTCCAATTAAGCAGATAATTGTATCATGCTGCATGCTTGTTTCATGCTCTATCTTAATTGCTTCTCAATGCACTTCCAGTGCCTTTCTAATCTCAGACTCCATTTGGATCCTTGAATAATTCATTGTATAAACTATAGTCGTGAAAGAAGAATCCATAGAATTTCGTTAAGTAAAGTCTACGTTACAAAAGAAGAATCCATAGAATTCATTAAATAAAGCATTAAACTTTTACTTAAGTTAGAGAAGAAGAATCTATTTCCCATCTCCCACCCTATTTTGAGATTGGTTTATATGTGAACTTTGGAAAGTTGTGAAATCTCAAATTCTAAATCAAATAGCCTAGTTTCTCAAGTAGGTCCAATCCCTCCGAAAAAAAGGGATCTAAACGGGTCCTTGGTTCCTTTCAAAATATATAGTCGTTATTTTTACTGTTCATTTTCCAATTAAAGAGCGAATGATTTCTTCTAAATTTTTTCTATACAAAATGCCCTATCTGTCCTCCATGTCCTATATGTGACCCACATAAGAGTTAGAAAAACTAATGTATATATAATCCTCAAAACGTATTTGTTGGTGGCAGTGCACAAGCATGTTAGCTAGTATATCATAAATTTCTCTGGATGCGGTAAAATTATTCCATTTAAAAACATAAACACTTTGTATATTCCAACATATGGCACCGGATCAGATATTAGGCAAAAGCACACCATGATCACGCCTTTGTAGAGTGGCATGCTTCTTCTTTTGTCGGCGAAGTTTCTCTTGCCAATAGAGCATCTCTAGCCCAGGCCCCTACTCTAAATTTTAAGAGTTTTGGTAAAACTCAACTCCAATGGAGCCCCGAGATGGGCCCTCATTTTTCATGCCCTTCCAAATTATAGTCTCAGGTCCCCAAATCAAGCAGCCCCTATTCCATGGGTCCCACCATACTTTTCCTCTTCCTCTTCCCCGTCCCCTCGCGTGGAGGAACTCACGTGCCACCCCTCGCTGGTGCCTGCACCCGATCTGGAGGCCACAACCATCGGCCGCCCCGCGCCTGGGAGGCGCCGGAGCGGGCCACCTTTGCGTGCCATGGCCGTGCCGGATGAGGCATTCTTGTCCTCGCCGCAGTGCTCACGATCTGGAGCCGCGGAGGGAAAGAGGTCCTCGACACCGCGGCCGGCGCCCGCCGCTTCCTCGTGGGATTCAAGGAGCTTTCTCTCGCCCTTCCGACTGCAAGAATGCGCCGCTCAACGCCATCTCCGGCGAGATCCCAGGATATGCGACCCACGGCGAGCTCGAGGAGTGACTCATGCTTTCGATAAACCACTGTCCGGACGCATCCTCGACGGTGAGCTTGAGCGGTTGTTAGGAGGCGCGGCTATCGGGGCATAGCGGGACAAGTTTCCTCAACGAGAATGGTGCCGCCGCCATAGGCGAACCTGTCAGATCAAGGGCGGGACATAGGTTTGCGCCCGCAGAAGAGGAGGTAGTAGGAATGTGAGGCCACCAGAAAGGGGCGTGGCGGCGTGGGCGGCGACGGAGTAGGAACGACGCGTGGGAAGGACAGACTGTGCTCTTTTTGTCGAGGGGCGGGGGGGGGGGCCACTAGAGATAGAGTCCTGACGTGCTTGTCCCATTGAAGTCTGCACAAAATTTGTGCCTTTTTTTTTTAGTCGAGCATGCAAATAAAAATTTGAGGCCTCAATTTAAGTGTCGTCGCTGGAGTTGCTCTTATTGTTAGCGATGGGTAAAACTAAACACTCGATGGTACCCCTTCCATCAAATGCAATATGTTTAAGCATTATAAAACGGTCTCAAAATTTAAAGAAAAAATATAGATAAGTGTAACCTTGAACCTGTTTTTTTAAGAGAGAATATTCACGTTAGCTCATAATAAGTTAGCTTTCAAATGTCACATGCGTCATTTGTTTGTCGTTTGGCTGTGTCAAACGACACAACCAAACCTGGTTAGCTCACATTCGTTAGTTTTCATAAATATTCACGTTAGCTCATGGCAAACAAATATACGTTGTCGTTTGGCTGTGTCTGCTTACTGGAAGAGTTGCACGCAGTCATCTTTTTGTTGGTTCCTAATTCTGTATTTCAGGTGGAAGCATTTCTTTTTCTCAAAGCAGGGCCGTATATATCTTATATAGCCTTAACTGATAGTGATTCAATCTCTTTTATTTCTCTCAATCCTGGGTTGTAATCTGGACAAACTGATGAGAATTTTGTTGCAAATTGCCGCTAGGATTCTATTACAGGTTGGGCAGGTTGACCAAATCAATGTTTTCATTAGTCAAATTCTTTCTATTTGTAATATATAGGGCCTGCTTGTAGTAAACTGTCCTGGCCGAAACTTCCATAAATTTGTCCTGTCCGAAACTATTGTGATTTGATTTTTCTTAAAAGCTTTGGTGTTGCTATTTGTGATAAAAAAAAAAGTCTTCTGCTCCAACTAGTTATGTAGCCATGTGCACGTCGCACTCTAAATGCTCATGTTTAAGTCATGTAGCTTTGTTAAAATGTAATAGTCAATTAAATGTAGGGCATTATACTGGTATGTTCTAAAATTCCTAATCTATACAGATGGTTCCAAAATATGTGCACTTTGTGTTGCTCCTACATATGGCACCAGATTAAGCTAAGCACATGTTGATTCCATTTTGTAGAGTATCTACTATCATGCTTCCTTTTCAGTAGTGCCTTTTTCACCCCACTAATTATATCTCAGTCCATATAATCCAGACCCTTGCTGCCTACTTACTCCTAATCAGGTCCACAACAGCTATCATTAACACAAAATTTGCATCTACAGAGACCAGAGAGAGGGCCCCTACTCAACTCCCTAGTGAAGTGCCACCTTAAAAGGAGTCAAACATCCACACACTGACACCGAGGAAGCAACGAACCACGCGTCATCCTTCACCCGGCGCCATGCCGCCCGCCTCCCCTCTCCTCTCCCTCGTCCTCTTCCTCTTCCTCGCCGGCGCCGCCGCAGCAGCGTCGTCATCGTCCCAGGCAGACGCGCTCCTGGCCTTCAAGGCCGCCCTCACCATCCCGCTCACGGCCGCGCCAACCTTCGCCACGTGGGACGCCAACGCGGCGTCAGCTCCCTGCAACTTCACCGGCGTGTCATGCACCGGCGGCAACGTCACGTCCCTCTCCCCTGCCGGCACTCAACCTGTCCGCCACGAAGGTCCCGTTCGCCGACCTCTGCGCGTCCCTCCCTTCCCTCGCCAATCTGTCCCTCCCGGAGAACTCCCTGGAGGGCGGCATTGACGGCGTCGTCGCGTGCGTCGCGCTCCAGAACCTCAACCTCGCCTTCAACAGCTTCACGGGCGTGGTGCCGGACCCTCGCCGCTGACCGAGCTGCGCACGCTCAACGTCTCCTCCAACTTCTTCGACGGCGCGTTCCCGTGGCGCTCGCTCGCCGCGACGCGGGGACTCACCGTGCTCGCGCTCGGCGACAACCCGTTCCTGGCCCCCACCGCGCCGTTCCCGGACGAGGTCACCAAGCTCACCAACCTCACCGTGCTCTACATGTCCGCGGTCAAGCTCGGCGGCGTCATCCCGTCGGAGATCGGTGACCTTGTCAACCTCAAAGACCTCGAGCTCTCCGACAACGACCTCACCGGCGAGATCCCGCCGGAGATTGGCAGGCTCACCAGCCTCACCGCGCTCGAGCTCTACAACAACTCCCTCCAAGGCGCGCTCCCCGCCGGCTTCGGGAAGCTCACCAACCTGCAGTACTTCGACGCGTCCATGAACAGCCTCACCGGCACGCTCGCCGAGCTCCGCTCCCTCACGCGGCTCGTGTCGCTGCAGCTCTTCTACAACGCCTTCACCGGCGAGGTGCCCGCCGAGTTCGGCGAGTTCAAGGAGCTCGTCAACCTGTCCCTCTACAACAACAACCTCACCGGCGAGCTGCCGCGGAGCCTCGGCAGCTGGTCGCAGATCAACTTCATCGACGTGTCCACCAACGCGCTCTCCGGGCCCATCCCGCCGGACATGTGCAAGCAGGGGACCATGCTGAAGCTGCTCATGCTCGAGAACAACTTCTCCGGCGGGATCCCGGAGACGTACGCCGCCTGCAAGACGCTGCTGAGGTTCCGTGTCAGCAACAACAGCCTCTCCGGCGAGGTGCCCGAGGGGCTCTGGGCGCCCCCAATGTCAACATCATCGACCTTGCCGGGAACCAGTTCACCGGCAGCATCGGCGACGGAATTGGGAACGCCGCCGCGATGACCAACCTCAACCTGGCAGGGAACCGGTTCACCGGCGCGATACCGCCGTCGATCGGCGACGCGGCGAGCCTCGAGACCATGGACCTGTCGTGGAACCAGCTCTCCGGCGAGATACCGGACAGCATCGGGAGGCTGTCCCGTCTCGGCAGTCTCGACATTGAGGGGAACGAGATCGGCGGGCCAATTCCGGCGAGCCTGGGCTCCTGCTCGGCGCTTAGCACGGTCAATTTCGCCGGGAACAAGCTCGCCGGCGCGATCCCCGCGGAGCTGGGCAACCTGCAGAGTCTGAATTCCCTCGACGTTTCCCGGAACGACCTCGCCGGCGCCGTGCCGGCGAGCCTCGCCGCGCTGAAGCTGAGCAACCTGAACATGTCCGACAACCATCTCACGGGGCCCGTTCCGGATGCGCTGGCGATCTCGGCCTACGGCGAGCTTCATCGGGAACCCGGGGCTGTGCGCCACCAACGGCGCTGGCTTCCTCCGCCGCTGCGGTCCGAGCTCCGGGAGCCGGTCAGCGAACGCGGCTCGCCTGGCCGTCACGTGCATCCTCGCCATCACGGCGGTGCTGCTGGCTGTGCTCGGCGTCGCCATCTACCTGCAGAAGCGGCGGCGCGCGGCGGAGCCGCCGCCGCCGCCGGCCTGGGCCCCGCGGGGAAGCTGTTCGCCAAGAATGGTTCTTGGGACCTCAAGTCGTTCCGTATCCTGGCGTTCGACGAGCGGGAGATCATCGACGGCGTCCGCGACGAGAACCTGATCGGCAGCGGCGGGTCCGGGAACGTGTACCGCGTGAAGCTGGGCAACGGCGCGGTGGTGGCGGTGAAGCACATCACGCGAAGGGCGGCGGTGACAAGCGCGGCGCCGTCGGCGGCCATGCTGGGCGGCGCGACGCGGCGGACGGCATCGGTGCGGTGCCGCGAGTTCGACTCGGAGGTGGGGACGCTGAGCGCGATCCGGCACGTGAACGTGGTGAAGCTGCTGTGCAGCATCACGAGCTCGGACGGCGCGGCGAGCCTGCTGGTGTACGAGCACCTCCCGAACGGCAGCCTGTACGAGCGTCTGCACGGGACCGGGGCGGCGGCGGCGGGGCGGAAGCTCGGCGGCGGGCTCGGGTGGCTGGAGCGGCACGACGTGGCGGTGGGCGCGGCTCGAGGGCTCGAGTACCTCCACCACGGCTGCGACCGGCCCATCCTCCACCGCGACGTCAAGTCCAGCAACATCCTGCTCGACGAGTCGTTCAAGCCGCGGCTGGCCGACTTCGGCCTCGCCAAGATCCTCAGCTCGGCCGGGGGTGACTCGTCCGCCGGTGTTGTCGCCGGCACGCTGGGGTACATGGCTCCGGAGTACGCGTACACGTGTAAAGTGACGGAGAAGAGCGACGTGTACAGCTTCGGCGTGGTGCTGCTGGAGCTAGTGACGGGGCGGCCGGCGGTGGTGGGGAACGGCGAGAGCCGGGACCTGGTGGACTGGGTGTCGCGGCGGCTGGAGAGCCGGGAGAAGGTGATGTCCCTGGTGGACCCGTCGATCGTGGAAGGGTGGGCAAGGGAGGAGGCCGTCCGTGTGCTCCGCGTCGCCGTGCTGTGTACCAGTCGCACGCCGTCGATGCGCCCGTCCATGCGCTCCGTCGTGCAGATGCTCGAGGACGCCGCCGCCGCGCGCGAGGACAGTGACGACGCCAAGGTGCTGGAGGTCAAGGTCGTCTGAAATTGTATTGAATGACGCTGTACGCTTTGGTTGGCCGTGTGTGTCCGTCGCCGGCGGTGACCGGCGTCCGATCGGAGGACGGGAAGGAACGATCGCTGAAGGTTGACGCGTTGGGTGGGTCAGAGGAAGCAGGAGAGAATGACAAGCTGTCAGTATCAGTGTCAGATGAGGTGAACACAGTCAGCAGCAGAGCATGAGCTTGTGCAGTGTAGCAGTAAAGATTAGTAGATTATTTTGCCTGAAATAATCGGCCAAGAAAATGTCCATCTTCTGCAGTTGTAAGCTGTAACATTAAGATACTACAGTAAGCAGGCAAGGCATTTCAGTAAGTACGGTTTGGGTTGGTTGGCAGGTGAGTCAATGGAGGAAGATTGTTTGGCTCCTGTTTTCCATGACAAACCAAACATTCTCTTGGACTCCTCCTCTAGCAGTCCATTATTTCATTCTCTGATTGCAGAAAAGAAAACGTGTCGAAGCTCAAGATTCTTGAGAAGTTGGGATGAGACAGGGCAAAGCCACATGCTGCTCCAAATCACATGTCTGACAGCAGTGGAGTGAGCAGCAGGAAGGAAGGTTCAACAGGTTGGGAATTGGCTTCAGGAGGCATTGCGTAAAGAATAATAACGGAGTCGTCGTCGGTAGGCGTCGTCGCTGTCGCGGCGGCGGAGCTTTCACCGGCCCGGGAATCGCTGCCGGAACGAGGGCGTGGTTTAATACAAGGCAGAGACTTTGAGGATGGGATGGCAATGGCAGGGCAGGCGTGCTCCAATAAAACTCTGTATTGAATACCAGCAACCAACGGTGTGCAGGTGTGCCGGCCGGAAGACCCGGGGGATTGTCTTTGTTTGTCTGTCTGACCATCTGGACTCCATCTGAATTCTGAATGATGATGAGCCATCACCAATGATAAGGCCATCATCTGTTCATCACACAGACAACAACCAAAAAACATTCACTTCAGCTGGAAGTTGTTTGTGAACTTCACTATAGTTGGCATGCACACTTTGTAGTTTCTACTTTCTACTGTGTAGAGTTTTTCTTCTGCATACAACTTTCCAAGCAGACTAGTAAAACTGAATGTATTCAGAGAAAGGATTGCTCAGTTAGTCAGGTGTTTTCAACATAGAGCACAACCTCCGTCCCAAAAAGATCACAGTTCAAGCTGCAAATCTAAGCAAGTGTTTCTTCAGGTTCTGTACTTTATTGGAGTTAGATTGTCGTAGTTTTTTTTTTTTTTTTTTTTTTTTTGAGATTTTCTAGTAGATTTTTTCGGAACTGTTTGCCGGAGCACAAAATTGTCAGTGAATGTTTTCCCCCTTCTAGATCAACAAACATGGGGAACGAGAAATGAGAAATCGCCGGCCTGAAAGATTTTAATTTGGGCTTGAGTAAGCCCAACAGCTACCCGCAGAATGTTTGGCTTCAGTCAGAGTCCTCCGCATCAACATATGGCCCAGCAGGCCAGAATGTTCGCCAGGTAGGCTTTTTCTCGTCCGTCTTCTATCTCATTTGGGCCTTGCCTGGGTGTAACAGCAATTCAGCCTAACGGGTTAGCCAGGCTGCTTCATTGGGTAGGGCCGTAAGGCATGTGTACAAGTGTGGCCTTTATAAGGTTGATTTGTCACGCTACGCTATATTGGTGAATAAGATTGATTTGTTTTTTTTCCCACCACATCAAACATCAATTGAATCGAAGTGTTGCCGGACGGCCCAACTTAGCGTTTGGGCTTGTCTTGGATCTATTGCTTGTTTGGGCCTTTTGCAGCTTCTCTTTCCACCCTAGTGTTTTATTATTTTAATAAAACAATCTTATATCAAATTCAAGCTGACCATGTTAAGCTAGACACCCTGAATCTGGTGGATGGCCATATGTTTAGTCCAATATCATCCCACAATAGCAAAGGAAACCTATATACACATCACCATCATAATATATATAGTTCAACTTCCTTTATCGTCCTAGAAAACTTTTTGTCCTAGGATTTTTAAAAATGTCCTAGAAAACTTTGTGTTTTTAGCCCTTGGACAAAGATTTAGCCTATATTAGTCCCTGAACTTAATGTTTGTAGCAAGCACTAATATGTCATAAAATTTTTCACAACATCTTTTGTTTTTGGAGGGAGGACATATCAATATAGTAGTAGATATTAAGGCTACATGCGTCGAGTTCACAATTATAAGTTTGTAACATACTATAATTTCCATGTTTGAGCCCTTTGAGTAAGGAGAATTAGGGGGTAATGAAGTATAACTGAATAGCTCGGTTTTGTATTACCTTAAGAGTGTTTGTTCGGTTTAATCTTGACTGAGTGGAACCATATTTCAGAAAAAGAGTTCGGTCAAAAAAATATTTCAGAAAAAGAAGGTGTCCATTCAATTCACCGATCATGCCATTCAGCGTCACATTGCATGTTCTTTTATCTTAAACCCGCAAGGCATAGGCGCTACTCCAGCATATATAATCTTTTATCCTAATGTAAATACGTCAGAGATTCAGTGCAAGCTTTTGTTATAACCTGCAACGCAACATTTTAGTTGACTTAGGGCCTGTTTGGTTCCCATGAGACTAGAGACTAGGGACTAATTTTTAGTCTCATTTAGTCCCTAAATAACCAAACATGGGACTAGGGACTAATTTTTAGTCCCAATTAGTCCCAATTTCACTACACTCTTGGGAGGGGCTAGGGACTAATTTTTAGTCCCTATTAGTCTCTAGTCTCTAGTCACTACATCCAAACATGCCCTTACTAGTGATTGAAATATTGATGTAGCTTTAATTGTGGCGAGCATGCGGCCTTGTTCAAAAGGAGTATTCATTCCCCGCCCACTACACAGCTAATGCCATATGACAGTGTTTTCACCTTAGGATATTGTTAATGGCCGTAATCATTTCTTCTTTTACTAGAAGATTTTAGAGTAAAATGCACCATAGGTCCCCATACTATTCGTCTCCTTCCATTACGTCCTCAAACTTTCAAACCAACTACCTAGGTCCTCAAACTATTGGCCCCTCTCATCTACGTCCTCAAACTTTTAAACAACTATCTAGGTCCCCCATCGCCCATGTGCATGGTGTTGTGCCACGTGGCCGCCTCTGGTTGGTCATGCACGTGCATGACCAACCAGAAGCGGCCACGGGGCCAGCCAACATGTGCCGATAAGGGACCTAGATAATCGGTTTGAAAGTTAGAGGACGTAGATGAGAGGGGCAAATAGTTTGAGGACCTAGGTAGTTGGCTTGAAAGTTTGAGGATGTAGATGGGAGGAAGTGAATAGTTTGAGGACTTAGGTAGTTAGTTTAAAAGTTGAAGGATGTAAACGGGAGGAGGCAAATAGTTTGAGGACCCATGGTGCATTTTACTCAAGATTTTATTCATCTCTGTTAACCGATCCTCCTGTTTTTATTTCACGGTGGTAAAAATGAAGTTAGAGCAATGTGCTGCTTCATTGGGTAGGGCCGTAAGGCATGTGTATAAGGGCCCTGATTTTTTTTTTATCACGATATTGGTGAATAAGATTGATTTGTTTTTTTTTTTCAGCAAACATCAATTGAATCGAAGTGGTGCCGGACGGCCCAACTTAGCCGTTTGGGCTTGTCTTGGATCTATTGCTTT
Organism: Hyparrhenia diplandra; assembly: GCA_015847255.1. NCBI lineage: Eukaryota > Viridiplantae > Streptophyta > Magnoliopsida > Poales > Poaceae > Hyparrhenia > Hyparrhenia diplandra. Next base: position 78,840 of record JADLZK010002596.1, read on the forward strand.
TTGGGCCTTTTGCAGCTTCTCTTTCCACCGTGTTTTATTATTTTAATGAAACAATCTCAGATCAAATTCAAGCTGACCATGTTAAGCTAGACACCCTGAATCTGGTTGATGGCCATATGTTTAGTCAATATCATCCCACAATAGCAAAGGAAACCTATATACACATCACCATCATAATATATATAGTTCAACTTCCTTTTTCGTCCTAGAAAACCTGATGTGTTTTTAGCTCTTGGACAAAGATTTTAGCCTATATTAGCCAATGAACTTAATGTTTGTAGCAAGCACTAATATGTCATAAAAAAATTTCACAACATCTTTTGTTATTGGAGGGAGGACTATAGTAGTAGATATTAACCCGATATTAAGGCTACATGCTTCGAGTTCATAATTGTAACATACTATAATTAATTTCCATGTTTGAGCCCGTTGAGTAAGGAGAATTAGGGGGTAATGAAGTATAAGTGAATAGCTCGGTTTTGTATTACCTTAAGAGTGTTTGTTTGGTTTATGAGTAAAATGTAGCACAAGTCCTCAAACTTTTGGAGCCTTTCCATCGGGGCCTTCAAACTAACAAAGCGACTATCGAGTCCTTGAACTATTATCGCCCGGTAATCGATGGTCCAAAACTTGCCACGCCCGGGCGCCATAGTGTATCTGCGTCCGACGGCACTACCACCGTGGCAACTAGATGATGGTCATAGTGTATAAAATAAGTCATAATAAAATAAATAATATTTATACAAATAATTTACATAAGACAGATGGTCAAACAACAAGCCAATAAAACCTAAAACGACACTCTTTTTTTTTTTGGGACGGAGGAGTATATCTTGACTGAGTGAAACCGTATTTCAAAAAAAGGTATCCATTCAATTCACCGATCATGGCATTCAGCGTCACATTGCGTGTTCTTTTATCTTGAACCCGCAAGGTATAGGCGCTACTCCAGCAAGCATATATAATCTTTTATCCTAATAATGTAAATAAATTGGAGATTCAGTGCAAGTTTTTGTTATAATCTACAACGCAACATTTTAGTTGACTGACTGGTGATTGAAATATTGATGTAGCTTTAATTGTGGCGAGCATGCGGCCTTGTTCAAAAGGAGTATTCATTCCCCGCCCACTACACAGCTAATGCCATATGACAGTGTTTTCACCTTAGGATATTGTTAATGGCCGTAACATTTCTTCTTTTACTAGAAGATTTTATTCATCTCTTTTAACCGATCCTCCTGTTTTTATTTCACGGTGAAGGTAAAAATGAAGTTAGAGCAAGCCCAATATTAGAGCCAAATACTTGGCTATTAGAAAAAATTGTAAGAAACAAGCTATACTATCTTAATCATTTGTCTATAATTAAGAAACTTTTTTTTTTATTATTACTTCTACCCATATCACACTTTTTCATTCCAAATCCGCTCACATTCACTTGATGATGGAACCACTACTATATATGCTTATGTGTCTAGCTTGTTGCTTGCATGAGAGCCAAGCTTTCCTTCATCTCTCCTCCCTTATGTCCTCCACATCAACACTTGCTTTTACCTATAAGCTCATTATTGTACCTGCTCTTACCATGCACACCATACCTAACTCTTCCATTGCATAATGTATGCACGTGCGCACACCTTCAAGACTTATCATATCGCTAATATATCTCCGGTTCAACTTTAGATCCCATCTAGCTAGATTATAACAATCTAGATTATAACTTATGATAATCTACACTGTTTAGACGGCTAGATTATACGATGTTAGTTAGATACAACTGATCAACAACGCCCTTACATGCTATAGCTTTTTTTCTTCTTGTGGCACCAAAGGTGGAGCGGCAAGTTGGTCCTTTTGCGTCTGTAATGTTATTCAATTAGTAGGTTTCAAGCATATTACATAGGGTTAGTTTAATTTGGTGCGTGGATTATAATATTCTACACCATAATCTCTCCTATGTATTGGTCTATTGGATCATTAATGTTAGCTGATTAGGTCTAACAGCGACACACATGACCTTAATGAGATAAATAAAATGACCATCTTACCCTCATTTCTTATTCACTATATATAGTGATCATGCGTGGGCAAAGGAGTAAGTTTCAAAGAACAAAAGGAAAACTGCCTACAAGCCATTAAACAACAAGTGTTCCCTCCATCATAGAAAGAATACAATTCTAGGTATAGCTATAGTACAAAACCAAACCATATTCAGTTTAACCAATTTTCTTTTTTATTAAATAAGTATCAATATTCATGATATCAAGTAAGCGTCATATAAATTTGTCATGAAACATATTTTCATCTAGTATACCAATTTAAAATCATAACTAATGATAGTATATTCAATAAATTTAGTTTAAATTAAAATAATTTGACTTAAGATCTAGAATCACATTCTTTTTTTAGGTGGCAGCAGTAGCATTTTGAGTATGTAAAAGAGGCTACTTTGATCCTGAAGGAGTACAAACTATCATAATTAAGATTGCTACAAGACTAAACTGTATACATCATATACTTCAGATTCATGATCTGAAGGACAAGTAAACTATCAACTATATATATAGCAATAGCAACATATATAGCATATGCAGCTATTAATTTAGGCTCCATGGATATATGATGCATGGTTTAACCCATGATGTTTTTTTTATAAGGTCACTGAGGCTTTTATCAAGTCACTGAGGCTTTTTATCAGGTCAAGCCACTGAATATGGGCTTAACCGAGTGAGGATAATCAGCCCTGCTCTTTTCCATATATATGTGGCGAACCGTACGTTATTATGCACTAATTTTTACAACGATTGGTCTGATGTGGTTCTAAACCTAATATTGCTTCTGGCCAATCAGGAGACGCGAGAAACACATGATGATGAACGAGGGGATTTTTTCATAAAAAGAAATGGACCTGTCATTGTCTCCTTTTTCATGTCCACCACGGTGAGTTACATTTTATTTTTATCTAATGGCAAGTTCATGGAACCTTTTGAGTGAGCATCTATGTATCACCACCTTCTCGCCACAACTCCTTATCCACCATGGATTCCTCCAGGTGGACCCACCACCATCTCCACAAAAAATGATATTGTTTTCATATATTCATTCCCTTTTTTGAGAGAGAAATTCAGAAAAGAAACTAAAGAAAATTGACTTTTTCTTATATTCATGCTGTTCTAGCGTTCTTTAATTTCCAGGACAATATTTCTCCAGTATAAATGAGGATGGAAGTTATTCGGTGCTATCCAAACGGTGCTTGTGTGTGTGGGAATTAAAGAGGAAAACATTGGAGCACACGTGTGCATTCCATTCCAGTGGCATTTCATTTTGTTTTTGAAGGAATTGTTCTCTTGACGTGTTAAGTACTTAGCAGTAAAGAATTTGTGCCAAATGCCTACAGTTGCTCTAGCTAGTAGCACTAATGGTGAAGTGCCTAAATTCCATTTGAAAGTTCTTAATTATTCCAGGTTGAGACTGAATAATGTTGACTGGTGGAGTCTTCAGCCAAATCCAAGCTCAAAGCTTGCATAACAATTATCAGCAGGCGTGCCGCTAGGCTTTTGCTCCATTAAGCGAATATAATACGGAAAACTAAAGTGCTAATTCGGTTACTAAACTGCTAAGCACTGCTGGCTGAATAGGAAAAAAGATGCAGATTGGCGTATGCACACATTGCAAACAAACTACTGGCAAATAAAGCATGGCATCATTCAGGCCACTACTGAAGAAGCATCAGCAGCTGAGAGCGTGCAGTAGCGTCACTTGTTTTTTTTAATTGCTGCTACTTTCTGGTGCAGCAGAATACACTACACTCCTCTAACTCACTGCTTGTGAAGGCTATATAAAGAATTGATTTTGAGGAGATGCATGAAGAGGCTTTACATTTGTCAGCATGCTGCTAATCCTCCTAAAGTGTCAGCAATGATTGGGATTGGCACCCACTAGAGGCAGGGCTTGTCCTTGTTCCCCCTGGAGATTGCAGGATTAGAAGCTGCACTGTGTTTTTCTTGCTGCCTGCAAGTTGGTCTGCAGTTGTGCTGCACTGTACTTTATGCCTTCATCAGTGTTTTCAGTCACAGTGTGAGTGAGTGAGTGAGTGATGCCTCTCCACCCCAACACAGTGCCCTCCATTTCAGGTTTGAGTAGTGAATTGATACGCTGGATGCACAGATAATATACTAGCATGATGGTGTCGGTAATCTATCACTGACCGCTGCTTGATGTCAACTCTGAATAGAAGCACTGATTTACTATGTCAACTCTGAACAGAAAACTGATGAAATTCAGACATGGCTTTGCCGGCCGGTATATGTCAATCTATGGACAGCAACTGGTGATGAGCTAATATGGTTTACTGATCACTTTGCCTGGAAGTGTGAAACGCATTTGGGTTTAGTTAGTGCCCGGCCGGGTCGGGCCGGGTCGAGCCAGCGTCAGCTGTGGGCTGAAGATTGGGCAGGCCCATATCAGGCCCCTGTCTCTCTCAGTTCCTGACTCTGAACGGCCAGTGGGCTTGACTGGGCCAGACCTGACCACCTGATCGACTACATGTCATTTTTTGACCAGCATCACTGCACAACAGAGAGCACAAGAGTAGAAGAGGCTGGAGAATGTTGCTCACTGGAATGCACTGCAGTGAGGTACCAATCAGTTTTGCTGTGATTGGCAACGAGCAGCAACAGCTGGGGCAGGGCATATATCCCCAACAGCAAAAGCCATGCATCCCATCCCTTTATATCATCACCATCACCATTCAGCAATTCCAATTCCCTCCACAGATTCCCACTCCACTTATATACTCCCCTCCATCCCTGATAGCTCCTCCTCACCATTCCAGCCCCATCGATCTGCAACAAAGTTCATTCCTTTCGACAGCAAGCTAAAGCTTGCAGGAACGTACGATCGAAAACAGTGCTGGTCAGCTGCTGGTGCTATGGTGTCCACTCTTTCTTCACCTCCACCCTTGCTCTGGTTTATCGTCCTCGTCATCTTCATCTTCGCGTCCGGCGATGGCGGCGGCGCATTGGAGCTGGACACGCAGGCAGCGTATCTCGCCAAGATGAAGGAGCAGTTCCGGGGCCGGGCATGTCGAGGTGGTGGGACTTCACGTCGCCGGCGCCCGACTACTGCAGCTTCCGTGGCGTCGCCTGCGACCCGTCCGGCAACGTCACGGGCATCGACGTCACGTCGTGGCGCCTCGTCGGCCGGCTCCCGACGGGCGTCTGCGCGGCGCTCCCCGCGCTCCGGGAGCTCCGGATGGCGTACAACGACGTCCGCGGCGGGTTCCCTCTCGGCGTGCTCAACTGCACCTCCCTGGAGGTGCTCAACCTCAGCTTCTCCGGCGTGTCGGGCGCCGTGCCCGGCGACCTGTCCCCGCTCCGCTCGCTGCGCGTGCTCGACCTGTCCAACAACTTCTTCACCGGCGCGTTCCCGACGTCCATCGCCAACGTCACCAGCCTGGAGGTGGTGAACCTCAACCAGAACCCCGGCTTCGACGTGTGGCGGCCGGCGGACTCGCTGTTCCTGCCGCTGCGGCGCGTCCGCGTGCTCATCCTCTCCACCACCTCCATGCGCGGCGTCATCCCCGCGTGGTTCGGCAACATGACGTCGCTCACCGACCTGGAGCTCAGCGGCAACTACCTCACCGGCACCATCCCGCTGTCGCTGGCGCGCCTCCCGAGGCTGCAGTTCCTGGAGCTCTACTACAACGAGCTGGTGGGCGGCGTCCCCGCCGAGCTCGGCAACCTCACGGAGCTCACCGACATCGACCTCTCCGAGAACCGCCTCACGGGGGCATCCGGAGTCGCTGTGCGCGCTGCCCAACCTGCGCGTGCTCCAGATCTACACCAACCGCCTCACGGGCCCCATCCCGGCCGTGCTGGGCAACTCCACGCAGCTGCGCATCCTCTCCGTGTACCGCAACCAGCTCACCGGCGAGATCCCCGGCGACCTCGGCCGGTACTCGGACCTGAACGTGATCGAGGTGTCGGAGAACCAGCTGACGGGCCCGCTGCCGCCCCTACGCCTGCGCCAACGGGCAGCTCCAGTACATCCTGGTGCTGAGCAACCTGCTGACGGGGCCCATCCCGCCGGCGTACGCCGAGTGCACGCCGCTGCTCCGGTTCCGGGTGAGCAACAACCACCTGGAGGGCGACGTGCCGCCGGGCATCTTCGGCCTCCCGCACGCCTCCATCGTGGACCTCAACTACAACCACTTCACGGGCCCCGTGGCCGCCACGGTGGGCGGCGCGACGAACCTGACGTCGCTGTTCGCGTCCAACAACCGCATGTCCGGCGTGCTCCCGCCGGAGGTCGCCGGCGCGTCGGGGCTGGTGAAGATCGACCTGAGCAACAACCTCATCGCCGGCCCCATCCCGGCGTCCGTGGGCCTGCTGTCCAAGCTGAACCAGCTGTCGCTGCAGGGGAACCGGCTGAACGGGTCCATCCCGGAGACGCTGGCGGGGCTCAAGACGCTCAACGTGCTCAACCTGTCGGACAACGCGCTGTCCGGCGAGATCCCGGAGTCGCTGTGCAAGCTGCTGCCCAACTCGCTCGACTTCTCCAACAACAACCTGTCGGGCCCGGTGCCGCTGCAGCTCATCAAGGAGGGCCTGCTGGAGAGCGTGGCGGGGAACCCGGGGCTGTGCGTGGCGTTCCGGCTGAACCTGACGGACCCGGCGCTGCCGCTGTGCCCGCGGCCGAGCCTCCGGCGGGGCTGGCCGGGAACGTGTGGGTGGTGGGCGTGTGCGCGCTGGTGTGCGCGGTGGCGATGCTGGCGCTGGCGCGGCGGTGGGTGCTGCGCGCGCGGCGGCTGGCGGAGCAGGACGGCGCGCTGGCGTCGTCGCCGGGGTCGAGCGCGTCCTACGACGTGAAGAGCTTCCACAAGCTGAGCTTCGACCAGCACGAGATCCTGGAGGCGCTGATCGACAAGAACATCGTGGGGCACGGCGGCCGGGACCGTGTACAAGATCGAGCTGAGCAGCGGCGAGCTGGTGGCGGTGAAGAAGCTGTGGGTGTCGACGCGGCGGCTGCGGAGCAAGCAGGTGGACTGGACGGCGGCCGTGGTGAGCGGCAACAGCAACAGCAGCAACAGCGACGGCGGGTGGCTGGGCGACCGCGAGCTCCGCACGGAGGTGGAGACGCTGGGCAGCATCCGGCACAAGAACATCGTCAAGCTCTACTGCTGCTACTCGGGCGCCGACTGCAACCTGCTGGTGTACGAGTACATGCCCAACGGCAACCTGTGGGAGGCGCTGCACGGGTGCTACCTGCTGCTGGACTGGCCGACGCGGCACCGGGTGGCGCTGGGCGTCGCGCAGGGGCTCGCCTACCTCCACCACGACCTCCTCTTCCCCATCGTCCACCGCGACATCAAGTCCTCCAACATCCTCCTCGACGCCGACTTCGAGCCCAAGGTCGCCGACTTCGGCATCGCCAAGGTGCTGCAGGCGCGCGGCGCCGCTGACCGGGACGCCTCCACCACCACCATCGCCGGCACCTACGGCTACCTGGCGCCAGGTAGGACTTTACCATGCATATGCATGATTTCTTTTCCAATCCAATTTTAAATCAATCAATCAACCAACGATCGATGGAACGCAGAGTACGCCTACTCGTCCAAGGCGACGACCAAGTGCGACGTGTACAGCTTTGGCGTGGTGCTCATGGAGCTGGCCACGGGGAGGAAGCCCATCGAGCCGGAGTTCGGGGACACGAGGGACATCGTGCACTGGGTCTCCGGCAAGGTGGCCGCCGGAGCCGAGGCGGACGCGCTGGACAAGCGCCTCGCGTGGAGCCCCTACAAAGGAGGAGATGGTGCAGGCGCTGCGCGTCGCCGTGCGCTGCACCTGCAGCATGCCGGCGCTCCGCCCCACCATGGCCGACGTCGTGCAGATGCTCGCCGAGGCCGGCCCACCCGGTGGCCGGACCACCAAGGACACCAAGGACGACGGCAAGGATCATCATCACGCTACTCCTCCGCCTTAGAATTTTAGTGTGAACTGAATCCAAGCAACAACAACGTACGGAGTACACGTGCCAAGCCCATGCAAGTGACCGGTCGACTTAACACATTTAGCCGTACCAATATATCTTTATGTATACTAGCTAATTGATGAGGCGATGATGATCGATTTACATAAGGGATTCGATCAGACAAGCATGCAAGTTGCAAAAGAATGTTCGCTCTTGCACTAGGAGAGATATTTATAAATATATACATATATATGTATGTAGGATAGGTAGTAGCAAGCTAGGCAAGCTTTACTGGGTCCTGTCCTTTCTCTGGCCTGAAGTAGCCAAGTGCATCGTCGTCACTCATGAAACTGCTTGGTGTTTAAGCAGAATCTGATGCTCTGATGACTGAGTGGACGGGAAAGACAAATATATATCTTATATATATATACGTATATATCATATTTGGATTTGGATGGAAGCAAATGTATATTGGTGCATGCATTCTACTTTGAAATGTTCCTTTCTCTTTGGATCCATGGAGCCTTCCTTTTTCTGCTTTTGTTTTCCTGAGAGTGATGCCAAGAAATACTGCTGAACGACGAGTTTTATTTTTTGGCGGACAGCCGTCTTAGCTAGGTGTTTTATAAGTTGCTTATATTGAATTATACGATCTAAAGTCTAGGAGAGATTAATTTACAAGCAAAATGCTATACTAGAAAATGCAATTTTCCTATATCTCTGGTGCCCAATTTTTTTTATTGTCATTTAGGTAACATTAAACTTTATCATTATTTGCTTATAGAAAATATTGTGAATTAATTGTCCCTTGTGAGTTTTTAGTTTTAGTTGTAGTGGCTGAATTTTTTCTAAAACCTAGACACCTAGAATATAACAACTCTCTTTAAAATGGGTTGGCTTCAAAATTAGGTCATCTAGTAAATAAGGTTGTGATTGAGGGGCGATTTAGAGCCACAAAAAAATACACAGGCAAGTGTAGGTGGTAGAGGATTTTTGTTGGGCGGAAAAACACGGAGGAAGCATGTCGATGGCCCTGATGGTGATGGCGCGCGCAGACAGGAGGGCAAACCTTACGTGAATACCACATGAGAAGAATGGAGGTACACTTAGAAGCAATGGTGCATGGTGATGTGGGTACTGACCCACCTAGGGCTTCCCTTGCCACCAACAATTCTCCACCTCTCCGCAACCTCTCCACCACCTTAGCCTTCATGTCTCCATACACTTCCTCTCTATGAGAACTTCCCATTGATGGCAGTTGCCATCGTTGCTCCATCCGATAGGATCAAATAGCTAGGATTGATAGATTAAGGCCCGATTTAAATTCAAGGAAATAATAGTTATTTGCTAATCTTCTTGGATCTAAACAAGTCTAGCTAATTGTTACTCCCTCCATTCAAAAATTTAAGTTGCTTTTTTTTTTGGCTCCTATATATGTAAACATATTATTATTATATCTAGATGCGTAGCAAAATGAATGTATTAAAAAGTCAAAGCGACTTATAATTTGGAATGGAGGGAGTAGTTGGGTATCAACTAACAACTATTTCACTTGTTGGACTAAACTAGCTAATAGCGACTAATAATAGATTCAAACATACCATAAACAAAATTAAAGGGTGATCTATCGACCCTCGCGCCGTCTCCCCCGCGTCGTCTTCCTCGGGCGACTCGGGGCTCCCCACCGCACCGCCACAAGGCCCCCTCGCTCCTTCCGTCCCTCTCCCTCTTTCCTCCCTCTCGGCTCCACCTCCCTCTCGCCGGCTCCCGGCCGGTGGCCAGCCGCGGCGTGAGGGTCGATCCGCCTCCCTCTGCGGCCGGATCCGGCCTCCCCATGGCGGATCGGGCCTCCCCAGTGCGGTATTCCAGGTTGAAGTGCGGCGGATCGGCTAGCGGCGAACCGACCCTAGGGTTGGTGCGGCAACCGCTGGCGGTCTGGCGAGGTGGCGGCTTTGGCGGCGATATGGCTCCCGCCTCGGTGGGCTTAGCGACGTTAACGGCGGGACGTTCTTCCACCGTTTGGTGGAGGGACGGATCGGCGACAGCGTACCTGTTGTTTAAGGAGTCAGCTACGCGGGCTACGTCACAGGTATTTCAGGATGGATCGCCCCTGGCGCCTGTTGCGCCCCTTCTCGGTGCGGGTGGTGCGCCGCGTGCGGACTCGGGCGGCGTTGCCTTGGGTCGGGATATTTCCGGCTGACGCCGGGGGTCGATTGGACCGGGCGCCGGATGGGGATGCGGCGTTGGCACCGGTTATTCAACACGCCGTCAAACCCGCCCTCCTCCAGGTCGCGTGGCCGGATCAGCTACAACGGAGGCTCGGCTCGAGGAATACGTTGCTCCCGGGCGGCTCGCTAATCAACTCAGACATCCACACCAAAGGGACACCGTCGCCCTACGTTTCTTTTCTCGCTACCCTCGCTCCACCGAGTGAAGACCACGCCGATTATCTACGGCTTCTGCGTGCGGTGAAGGTTCGGCTTGGATGTGCTTTGCGAATCTTGGAATCTGGTGAAAACCCACGACAATGCCGGGCCGGCGATGGCGCGAATCGGCGCATTTTTCTCCATTGGGCGTCGTTTGTCTTCCTCCTCTTTCGTTGATGGTGGCATATGTGGGCGTCATTTACCCTCCTTGAAGGCATCAACACAAGCACACCTCCTAGCCACGCGCATTATGACAATTGGGACCCAAATTGCGGCGTCAAGGGCAAGCCATGGACGCCCTCTCGTTAATCAAATAGAGGGTCGAAGCATTCTGTATTGTCCTGGTCGATTTATAAGACTATCGCTTTTCTCTTGTTGTTTTTTTCTATCTCTTTTGTATTTTTTGGCTGTGTACATCTCCGGATGTAGAGGCCGGATTTTTTTAATCCATTATTTAAAAAAATAAACAAAATTAAAAAAAGCTTACTATGTGTTTTATGCCATCTCCCTATTGTTTAAAGAAACAATAGCTCATGAAACAAGGTTTTGGCCGCGAGGCAGTGTACATTCCACTTGAAAAGTGAGTTGGATTCTGTTTGTGGACCCGGCTGTTGACGTGGCTGCGAGTACACTGCATGATAGGAGGAAATATAGCGTTAGCGGGCAGCGGCATGGAAGTTGACTCAGCCCTATTAAAAGCAAGTGAGCCCAAGTCTACTTTAATTAGTGCCACGGTGGCAGTGCGCTAGTAAATAAAATAATATAATCCACGTGTCCAATCCAGTGCTGATGTGTTCACACTCAAAACTTTAGGAAACACCATTTAAATATTTTCTTCCTGGCGGCATACATTTGGGAACTAAAATATACTAAATTCATAGCTTATCATATACTTCACTATTCTTAATGTACGTATGACACGTGAGATTTCATTTTTGATTTTGGGATTCAAGCAAACAAACATCTGGGGATGTAGAGGCCGGATATTGTTATCCATTATCTAAAAAAAATACATCAATTATGCTTTTTATCACCAGCAAACACTTTTGTGGTCGAGTGCTGCCATTTCATGGGATATCATATCAGGTAAAAGCATTAAAGTGCAAGCAAAAAAGATGTGTTTGTTTTAACTTTTTTCTGTACTATATCTGCTAATTGCAGATATGTCATGACAATTGTAGTCACTGTCACAATTTCGTTTTCAAGCATTCTTCGTATGATTCTTTTGATAGATTCAGTTTTACAGAGAAAAAAAAAAACAAGTTCAGATCAGGCGATTTTTTTTTTTTTTTTTTTGCAAAAAAATATATCCGAGTAAACATATTTCAATTCATTTAGGTTATTAAAATCCTTGAAAAAACATAAAGCACGATGGTACCTCAATTTCAACCTTTCCCTCTCAGGAAGCTTAATTAAGTTCAGAGTATCACGAATTATATTTTACATTGTGCAAATATTTAGCACTTAGACCAGCAAAAAAAAAATTGCAATGGAAATGGAAATATGAAATGGAAAAGGAAAAAAGCATCATCACTTAGAGCTACAATTTCGTTTTACACATGGAAAACAGTATGAGCTTGCCATTTTGCAAGGAAATTGTAGCATAGGTATCTAGGTGTGCTTGATCGTTTCTTTCATGAGCCGTCAGTAGTGGCCATGGTGCATGTAGGAGAGTGAGGTGTAGACGTTAGTGGCAATAGGAATCCACTAATTTACAAGTGGGCCGCAGCAGTGCATGCTTGCTGTGGTAAGTAGCTGTAGTAGCTCCCAACTAGATCTTGCAAATTCGGTGGCCATTCGTGCTGCAACGACCTCACCATGTTGAGTAGGATGCCATTCACCAGCATAACTAACATGCATGACATTTGCATTTGTTCCATCAGTGAACAAATCCTGTTTCAATCATGACAAAGTGTCATCTCAGCATTCTGACTTTTGTGGTGTTGATCGATGAACGAATATGTTGTAGGATACTTTATACATAGTCAGCCTACACAACCATTACTAAAAGATGATATGAGCCATTTCTGAACTGTGTCAAGTATAGTGGTCAGCGTTAGCCAGCATGTATTTTTTTTTCTAGGAAAAAACAATAGACAGCAAAGTGTTAATGCAGTGCAAAATTGACGGAAGAATGAGAAGGGCTACATCCGAATCAAAATTAACACAAAAAGAAATTAGCAAAATGAGTCAATATACACAGCAAAAAAAAAATAATTAATGGTTACAATTACATGGTAATGATCAATGTCCAGTCTCTGAAACTACTGCACATCGGACTCAATTTTAAGCGACACATGTATATAAGATAGCCCATTCTTATCATCAATACTGCTTAAAAGTATATCAACAGAGAGATTTTACCTAGTAATCACTTCACTCTTGTCCACCAAACCTTTCGATGAGCTTCTGCTCAATCTCCAACCTCTTCTTAACTAATATAGTGTACTTGTTCAGAAGTTCAGTGTCTCCCTCACAGTCCCCAAAAGGAACAGCCAACTTCATGCCAAGTGATGTTCTATCCAATCTCTGTGAGTACACACCTGAGAGTGGCACGAACTCGTCTTGCTGCTTACAAAGCCACCCATGGGCTGCCCGCAGAGCAGCACCCAAAGAAGCAGAGTTCTGCGTTGATTGAATGAGATATAATGTAGGTTTATCAGAAATAGCAAGCAAACTAAAAAGAAAATGAACTCACATAAACAAGAAGAGTTTGTGAGCATGCACAACAACTAGCTAAATTATAAGTAGACTAATCACTGTCCACCATATTGTTTTCAGAGCAGGAATGGGGTACCGAGACAAGCACATTAGCACTATGTTCTTCAGAAGTACAACCGTATAAGCATATTAATATGTAAGCAGGCACATCAGTATATCTCCTGTAAGGCCTGCACATACCTGATCTTTGGGAAGTGTACACTGGACAACCAAAAATAGATGCCATTATCTTGAGAATTGCTGGGTTTGAGGATGCGCCACCAGTTGCTATAATCCGTTTCGGAGGTACTGGCAGGCCACATTGCTCAGCATGGCCCCTCATGGACATGAACTGGCCTTCAATTATCGCGACGCACCTACATCATGGCTGTTAATTAAACAAACATGGCAAACAGTTTAGTTTACAAGTTTTGAGGTATTCAAAAAACCTCTGAAGGAGGATCAAACTCGTCAACTTCTTCTTCAACCATCTCATCCAAAGGTCCATTAGTAAAGTTCTTGACAATGTACCGGTGAAATCCAACTATGCATGTCGGTGAGCATCTAATCTAAATGAGCACTGAGATGAAGATTGAATGCGAAAGGGAAAAAATGTAAGGATAAAACTAACCTGGAAGTGGTGGGAGAATCTCATGTTCCTTGTAGTAAAATCCCAGCTTCCCTCCTGAAAAAGCAGGAAAATATAAGTCCAGGAATCTTCAGGAAAGTTACTTTGGGTGGTCAATGCAAGCATCTATTGTGAACGTCAAGGAAAGGCGAGCTTTTATGTAGTAACTGCATTAGCCATGTTGGGATTAAAAGGCATAACTATAATACTGCACTGAAATGCCAATTAATGCAAGGCTGTAAACTGAGTGGTTGAAATAAATTATTATGCCATGGTTTCTAGCCAAGCAGTTATCTCAGCTCCCCAACATATTCTCTGATGCCCATTGTATAAGCACAAACTCGCATTTAGTTAACGCTTAAAGAAACTAGGCTATCAGTTCTTCAGTAAATGGAATGATGAACCAATAATAGATTTGTGTACCATTCAAAGGGGATGTTTCTTCAAGCAACCTGTTGAAATGATCCCAAGATCTATCAGCATAATGATTGCGAAGGTCTGAACAAAATGTATGTATTAGCAAGGGGGTGGAGCAAAATAGAAGTTACTTGCAAAGTTTCAAAACCATACCTTCTCGTGTTAGAGATCCATTTTTATAGCAAAGCAGAACCATGTAGGTCTTAGGATCGACTGGATTAGGAAAGATGTTTCCCTCGAGGGTTGGTTCAGGTGAATCAGTGACCCGAAAACCTGAAAGGCCATAGAGGCACCACAATCAACACCAGTGGTTAGTATAGAACCTGACAGAATGAAACAATGACACATGGTGAGTACATATTCTGTGATCCTTTTACAAACTGATCCACTATAGTAAAAAGAAGTAGTAAGGTTCAGTTTGCACATTTTGCCAATTTCAGAACCAGACCATAGTATGTATCACTTGAGATTTGTAATAATGTGATCCTTTTTGTTCTCTATTTAGTAACAACACTCTTGGGAAATAAGTCAACCAAAAAAAATTTGTAACAAACCAAGTTGGTAGATGATTACTGTATCACTTGTCCCAAGGCTTATTGCTAGATCACCAGGACTGCTCAAAGTTAAGCCTGCACAATCACACATGTATGGAAGCCAAAAACACTTTTTAAGTTTGCAACATGCAAGCAGTCTTAACAAATATATGGCCCAACTAATTTGGTCATTGTTTATCTAGACAAACAAACATCAGAACATACAAAGATATTTGAATTCAAAAAGATTATGATGAACCTAAGTACCTGCAAGGCTATTGGGGTTGTCACCTGACCACTGAATAACTAGACAGCTACTTGAAAACTGAAATCTGCAGGAACATAAAAAACAGAAGTATCGATCCGACAAATTGGTGTCACGAGTAAACAATGATAAAAAAAAAGTTCCTACAGTTCATTCACATTATAACCTTTCAAGTTCAAGATGTGAAGTTGTGAACATAGACAGACTGACAGACACCAACAAAAAAGAAAGACATTGAGCTAAACTTACCTCTGAACAAAATAAGGGGATATCTTTCCAGCCACAGCATGTGCTGGTGCTAGTTTCCCAATCCGCTCTTCCAAATTTGGAGCCATAGCCTACAAAAATTGAACTGTAAAAATGTTGAACAGAGTTTATTAGAGCTGATAGGCTTAATTGCAATGTGTCACTTCCATCTTTCTAGTCTTTTTACAATTGCAATCTGCAGCGGCAAACACAATTGCAAGTCTCAAGTCTGAAACTCTGAATGAGTGAAGGGAATCGTGAAGAAGGAGAGAACCTGAAGAGCGTCCTGGCGCAGCTGGCGTGTACCGATGTCCATGATGTTCATCCCGGCTCCATCCGTCTCGTCGATGCAGGCGTACCCACCGACGAGCAGCGACGCCATGAACGAGCTGACCAGCGAGACCCTCTCGGTGGCCTCGTACACCTGCGGCCGGGTCTGGTGCATCTTCCGTATCTGCGGCCCCGTGCAGCGCCGGTGCGCGCGGCACCCCGTGAGCCTCGCCAGGCGCAGGTCCCCGCCCATGGCCGCCTCCACCTCCCGGCACTGCGCCGCGGTGCTGCTGTCCATCCACACGGGCGATTCCCGCGTCGCGAGCGCGCCGGCGGCCGCGAGCTGCGGCGCCAGGCCCTCGACGGCCGCGGGGTCCAGGGTGGCGAGCGCGGCGCCGGCGCCCTTGGCCCAGTACACGCTGCCGTGCTGCTGCGCGGAGCCGGAGACGGCGGCGACGCGGCGGAGGTCGGCGCGCGACCGCAGCCTCCCGAGGAGCAGGTCCAGCGCCTCCGCCCACATGAGGGGCGGCGACACGATGCGGCCCCGCTCGCCGGGGTCTTGGTCCCGGAGGACGCCGCCGCGGGTGCCGTAGTGCGGCAGGTCCGAGTCGAAGTGGACGGAGTCGGTGGCCACGATGCACAGGCCGGCGTCCAGCACCGTGGCCTTGAGAGACCTGGTTGGTTGGTTGGTTGCAGGTCAGCGCTGAGCAGCAGCCGGCAATGGGGGTGGAGAGCTTGCAAGTGCCAAGAAGAGAGAGACGAGGCTTGCTTGACTAAGCTTGATCTGAAGAGCAGGAAAGGGAGCTTACTGGGTGGAGCAGTCGAGACCGAGGAAGAGGAGTCGTCGGGAAGGTGGAGCGAGCAGCGGTCACCGCCGGCGCCGGCCATGGCGCAGCAGTGGTCAGTAGAGCCGTGGTGGCAACCAGAGAGTTGGGCGAGAAAAAAAAAAATCTTGGCTTTATGATAAATCTCTCTCTCTCGCTCTGTTATATTTTCTGATTTGTTCAAAATCTGTGAACTTTTAAAATATAACTGTACAACAAGTGAAAAATGATATTCATGAGGTTACTTTCACTAGGTGGCTAATCGATGGTTTGCAGATGGATATGGATTAGCCAACAACTCTAATGATTTTGAAAGTACTACTGTCACAAATGACATTGACTTTTGGAAGTCTGGTACTAATGATGTTTTTTTGTGTCAAATCGGTGTATAATGCTATATATGACGGTGAATGAATTACGCCTTTATCTAAGAAAATTTGGAAAGAAAAGATACCAGACAAAATCAAAACTATTATTTGGATAATCTTGAACAATATAATGCCGCAGGACCCGGCGACACGGGCGTAACCGCCGCCGCCACCGCCGCACCCTCCCCTGCTCCGCCCGCCCCTACCACCTCCTGTGGGAGCCGTCGGGAGGCCCGCGCGGCCCTCTGTGATGGCGGCGGCGGGGCTCTGCCCTGCTCCCACAGCTCCCAACCACCCTCACCCGCACCAGCATGGTTAGGAGGTAGTGGGCTAGAGATCCAACTTGTTACTTCTGTAATTATAGTGAAACTCTATCTCATCTTTTTTTTTTGTTCGGATCCAGTGCAGCATAGCTAGGCTGTATGGGCAATTGTTGGGTAACTATATATCCCGGGACCCATAGTCTCGGTTTGTGTTTCCAACTCGGCCTACAAGTCCATCAATAATCCTGGGTCGGAGCCCCGGCTAGGATTAGAAACGTAGTCTTGATCGGTCGGCAGCTTCAACCAGACTAGAGGATGACCTTTAGTCCCGTGACTAAAGCTCTCTCTCCTACAAAAATTGTTGCTCTAGCCGGTTGGGTAGGAAACGTTAGTCCCTCGAGCAACTCCAACAATTTGGCATTTGGAGTTGGCATTCTTAAATTTTGCCAAAAGTTCAAAAAAAAAATCCCTCCAACAGTTTGGCATATGAAGTTGGCAAATCGCTGGAGTTGGCAAATCAGGCCCCGTGGAGCAAAAATGCGCGCTCTCACGACGTTGGCATTCACGGCGCATCCGCATATATTAGATGAGGTGGAAGGGCATAAACATAATTTTGTTTCGCCTCGGGGTTTTACGACGTAAGTTTTCAAGAGGTGGAAAGACATAAACATAATTTTATTTCTCTCTCGAGGGTCCCGATGTAAGTTAGATCTAAATTTGACAAGTGAATTATGCCAAACTGTTGGAGACGAGTTCTTTTTTGATTTGACATTTGGATTTGGGAGTTAAACAAGAGCAATTGCCAAACAACAAATGAGAAACTGTTGGAGTTGCTCTTAGTGGTCCGCAAAAACCGGGAGAGCGTGTTCTCTTTGCCCACAAGTGTGTTTGTTACATGGCTTTAGTCTGGGCCTAAAAATAGTCGAGACTAAAGCCATGTACCGAAGTGTGTTCTCTACTACCGTTAAAGATACCGAATTGTTTTCGAATATCTAAAAATTTGCTATATTTTCGTTAGATATAATGGAAATGGATTATCTCCTGTTAAAAAAATGCATTTGATGCAATTTTTTAAAAAGTGTATGCCTTCGTACTTTTTGATAATAATATATACGCATAAAAATAGACACGAATGTACTTTTTTTTTTTTTTTTTTTTTTTGTGATAATCGTGTATACTAGGGAGAGCTGTCACATGGGCAGGAACGGCCCATTCCGACGTAACCGAAATCGGGAATCACGGATAGAGCGAATTGGATTATCCTCCTAGATCCTATATATTAGGACGGGTAGGTAGCTCGCTAGTGCAATCTAATCTACTAGGTTATACACGCACAAGCGGAGCGCCGGAGCTAGCGGCATCGATCGCCGTCGGTGAGCATAATCGATCATGTCGAGCGGCGTCAATGCCGGTGACGGTGACGACGGCGTCAATGCCGGTGACGGTGACGACGGCGTCGGCGCCATCGTCTCTGCCTCATCCATCACCACGGTTGCAACCACCGGAACCCACGTGCTCAAGATCAATGGCTACTCGGCGGCGAAGCTGGCGATAGGACCTGGTTCGCATGCCAAGTCCTGCGAGTTCGAGGCAGCTGGTCATACCTGGTGCATCCTCTTCTACCCCAACGGGCTCTGCAAGGAAGTCGCCGACCACATCTCCCTCTACCTCAGGCTCGCTCGGAACGTCAACAAAGAGGTCGTCAAGGCCAGGTTCCGGTTCAGCCTCGTCAACGTCGGCGCTGTAGCTGGGGCAAAGAATAAGCCGAAGGCAAAGCCGAATAGGCGGCCGGGGCTGCTGGTGCCCTACATCGGCCAGTGCCAGGCCGCTGAGTTCCGTGACACGTATATGTTCCATGGCTTCTCGTGGTTCATCAAGAGGGAGGAGCTGGAGAAGTCTGAATACCTGGTGGACGACAGCTTCGTTGTCCGGTGCGACATTAACAGCTTCGCCGTCCGGAGCGACATCGAGGTCGTGGAGACGTCGGCGGTGTCGGATCTCACGACCCAGCTCAGGCTCGGCCCGCTGCTGCCATGGCCATGAACACCCTCAAAGGGCTAGTTAGTATTCATCAGCTGCCACTGCCAGAGATATCGTCATGCACGCATCTTGATAGTATTAGTACATACTATTAGGAATATAATAGGAAGTATCAACAAGCACCAAGAGCAGATTTTTTTATTTAGAATATAGTTTGTCCAAGCGTTTGTTTCTTCAATTTTTGCTATCATTACAATTACATATATTCTAATAAATACTAGTGATTTGTGTGCGCCCATGCGCTTGAGTCATGGCCACAACTCTATTAGGGAAATGGAGCAATGTTACAAAAAGAATGATCATGACATGCTCTATCAAGGAAAAAGACCATCTTACAAAAGATAAGTTAAGAAAACCAAACATGTTATACATCTTTGGTACACTATTCTTCACAATTCTCGCTGCAAATTTCTATTTAAGACTCATTCGGGGTGTTTTGTTCACAATGAAAAGAAGCACAAGATGCTTATTAGTTCATGGACGTAAAACCCAAACCGCTCTGGAAATGAGATATAACATTAGTGCTCTTTGTGCAATGACTAAGCCAAGAGGCCCTTCAACCTGAGCTAGCAAAGTCCAATAACAATGGTAGGTCCTCGATAAATCAAGTGATTGTGGACGAAGAAAATCAACAAGGAAACCCAATCTAAAAAGCATAGATGAAAAAGAGTAATTAGTGAAAGCAAGTAGGCTCATTCTAATCATAAGATCTACCTGAAGCATTGGGGGAACTTCTTGAGGCAAATGCCAAGATAACCCTATATATTTGGCAGAGTGTAAATATTAGTGCTGCATCACATGTCAATTGCCAAAAGAATCCTCGCCCATGCGCGCAGCATATTTAGTCGGCTGTGGTTTAGTTTGGGGCAAGAATATGTATGTCACAAAAGGCATAGCAAATTGTACAGATTTCTAAATCGATACTGAACTGCCCGAAACACGGTAGTTAAACCAGAGTCCAACGTGATAATTCAATATAGTACATATTTCCAAAAGATATTGTCAGCTGAAATGTCAAAGAGGCCAACGTGATGTTCAGGAGCGATAACCGAGATGATCAGGTATTGACAAACTGGCAAAAAGAGTAGGACCATTTTCTAGCACAACCAACCAAAATATTGGGGGTAAACCATTGGCCACCACAACAATGACAGATTGGCTGATGAATTTTATATGACAACTGGTTCACAGTTCATATTCAAGCTCATATATTACATTGATAAATACGAATATTTCAATGATTGTTAGATAAGTCCATACCCTAGCAAGGACAGATTTTACATCACATAGAAGACAAACCCTCGGCTCCATTAGCAATATGTAGAATGCAATTGTCCAAATCAGGAGATTGCAATTCCTAAACCAGAATGCACATTACACATTAGTGTCAGTTCACCATATATAGAAGAAAAATAAAGAGCAAGTATTTTTCCTGATTTGGAACAGCAATGCTACATGGTTTTTCAGCAGCAAAAAAAAAAAAAAAAAAAAAAAAAAAAAAAATCTAAAGATGCTTATCCCCATGCGGACGTTGGTACTGAAATAAAATAGGAGTTCACAATCTTTTCTAGACCACTGGGCACATCCAGGACATCAGCGTCGTTACAGCAACGGTTGACCGTGGACACATTTGCCCAGATCAGCAGCGTACACAGCGCTGACGTAAAAGGACAGGAGACACATTTGGCTAGCCAGAATTCAGGCCTATTAAACGCCATGGGGCCGCGAAGCAGATCTCTAATAAGCTAGATGTCAGCAAAAGGAGGCGGAAGTCTTCCTCGGATGGTCAGAGATGAGGTACCCCACCCGGTCAAAAGAAGTAGCTCAGCAAGGAGATCCTAAGACATGAACATGTTCTGTGATCAGTGGAAGATCGTTTTCACCAACTAATAGGACACAACATGAAGATGAGTGTGTATTATAACACGATTTACCTTGCTCAGGCAGCCTTGTGTAGAATAGCTTTGGTGGAGCGAGACCGCTTCTTCTTGGTCAGAGAGGCTTCAAGAGTCGTATCACTGGGTAGCAGGTAAAAAAATACACAATCAGTAGAGCACATTGACCGAAAAATAAGATAGAGTTGGTTATGTTAAGCATTTTTTTTTTTTTTTTGCACATACTCTGCCAATGAGCTCTGTAAAGAGGAAGCATGCTGGTCTTGCTGTGTCTGATCAGTTGGATCTAAGGTACTGTCGGAAGCCTATTCAAATGATAAAACAAACAAAGCACAGCTGAAAGCTCGGAAAGAAAGGTAGCTAATGGATCCATTAATAAGGCCTTTTGAACAAGAAAGATTTAGAAACCTGAGTATCAAGAGGGTCATCCATGTACAGCCTCTTCCTAGCAGAAGACTTAGCCGGGGGAATCTTTGTTCGACCTGTTTTATTCCTGTGATAGAGCAACAAAAGAGGTCTGTGTGATAAACATAAACATAAGTCTGGGAAAAACACACAATGGGGATTTGGTTACCCTTTCTTGAGCTTCTGTAGCGGTGCGTTGTCATCATGGAGACTGGGTGGTGGGGTCTGTAGTGTTAGTCATAGGAAGTTAGATAGATTGAATTTGGGGTTGGTATGTGAAAGCTAAATCAAGGGAGATTCATACGTTCTGGAACACCAGGTCATTAGTGGGAGAGGCAGTTTCGGTTTCCTCCACGCTCTCCACAGATGGAGGTACTTGAAGTAGAGGAGTGATGGAGCCACTACCACCAGGAGTGGTTGGAGGAGTAGGAGCAGCCGGAGCAGGATCGACTGCTGAAAGTATCTCAGGGTAAACAATATTCTGTGTCTCATCTACACAAACACCATCCTTATCCTCAATAAGTATCTTGAGCCCATGTTTTGATGTCACCCTAGAAACAGCAACATACAGTTGACCATGGCTAAAAACAGGTGTTTTTAAGTACACACCAACCTGAGAAAGTGTCTGGCCCTGGCTTTTATTAATAGTCATTATCCGAGCATGTATAAGCATATCACCAAAATCAGAAATAATTAAACGTGTTCCATTACACAGGCCACCAGGTTGGTCTAGATTTCTTAGTAACATTATGGGGACTCCTTTCTTCAGTATAAGACGGTGTGTAGGAAAATTATTACCATCCAAGGAATTTAGGAGCTCTGTTGGATATAAAACATCGTAAGAGCTATGTGCCTCTGTATTCTTGCCCATTCTATCAAAGCTCAGGTATTCTCTTTCCTCACCGGGTATAAGAGACACTATATGGGAATTTACGACATCAGCAACCTCATTGGTAGGTGTTAAAATGGCTCGACTTTTAAGGTACATAGGATCAGAATATCGCGTAGCTAATTCTGGATAAATAGCATCAACGATGCAAGACAATGTATCTTTTTGCGGCATAAGTAGTAATTCTCTAGGGATCTTTATCCATGTCGGCTCATCCTCGCCGTCCTTTTGAAAGGCTTCAATCTTGCCCTCTCCAACATCTAACACCCAGCGACTAAAATCAGATATCTCTTTCTGTGTTTTTATATCTAAGTTTGGTCTGTGAAGTCTCATGTTTTTACTGAGTGACAGTATCCTAATATGGTTCCATAGCCTAGAGTTGCAGATAGTAGCGTTTACAATCTGTGCCCTTTGCCCACCTTCAACAACAGGAAGTATCTGTCGAAGGTCACCACCTAAAACAACGGTCTTACCACCAAATATCATGTCTCGAGCAGCTTCTGTTTTATAGGATAAGGCATCCCTAAAAGTTCTGTCTAGAGATTCAAATGCTTGTCGATGTGTCATCAAAGCCTCATCCCAAATAATTAGTGACGTCGCTTCAATGAGTTCAGAACGCATTGAGCCACGGCCAATATCGCACAGAACAGTATCATTTAGTTCACAAGGTATTTTGAAACGCGAATGAGCAGTACGCCCACCAGGAAGCAACAAAGAAGCTACACCTGAAGAGGCTACAGTGAGGACAATTTTTTTTCGGGCACGTAACCAAGTGACTATAGCATTCCAAAGAAAAGTCTTCCCAGTGCCACCATAACCAGATACAAAGAAAAGACCTGGCACATTATTCAACACACTATCTGTGATAATTTTAAAAGCAGAGAGTTGCTCTTCGTTTAGCTGTGCTATTAGTACATTGGCTTCAAGCATTAGTTTTTCACAATCATATGAAAGCTCCTCTTCAATAAGTCTGTTACCAGAAACATATGTCGAAGGTTTAGACTTCAGCAGTAATTTAACATTAATATCTCTCAGCTTAGCCCCATTTCTGGTAAGAATAGCCGTAAGGTCGTCTATCAAATGGTCTCTAAGGTCTGTATCAGGGACTACATACTGGTTTTACCCATACTTTCTCTAAATCTATATTGTATATCATCGGCCATAAATTTCCATACCTTTTCAAAAATGAGTGCTCATCGTTTACCTCACAAAACAACAGCATGGTAACAAAAAGTTTTCGAAGCTGTGCAGATGTGGCCCATGTAGCTGCCTCGTCAAAAGCATTATACCACTCCTGATCGTTACCAAGGAGGCCACGAGCAGAGCAGGCTGATCTAAATGTAGGGTGGAGGACGCCATCAAAAGTCCTAACATCTTCAAAGCTCTGAGCTCCCCTAACCACGAGGAGCAGCATTCTAAGGTAATATCTCTCACCACAGGATGGATGAACGTAGTACAATCTGCCTATTTTACCACCAGGTCGCCGTCTAGCCTCCCAAAATCTATGACCAGAATCCCATTTCCAGCGAGAAGGAAACTCACAGTATGTCAGATGTCTTCCTTCGGTATATCCTTGGTTAGCCACAAACCACTGAGTCAACATAGTTCTGCGAAAGAATTCTTTAGAAGCGACATCCGATATGTCTGCATTAGGATCATACACAACGAAATTATCATCTGGGAGATGTACACATAGTCTCTCAACAGAGGGATAGTGTCTATGGATATCAAACCCTAGGACACGCCAGCACGCATCATGGTCGCATATATATCTACAGTCTAGGTATTCTTTGACCTCATTTTTTGTTTTTGTTTGTTCATCATAAGGGGCATCTTCTCCATTTCTTATCCTGCTTATGTAAACCTTGCCACAATCAGGACCCTTAGTAACATATTTGAATAGATATTTAACAAAAATAGTCTTGTTACACCACTCTACATTAATATGAGCCTGAAATTTTTTAAGCAAAAGCACATTGTATGGAACAACCCAACAATTATCTAGCCTTTGTGTTCCTTTCTGAACATATCTACCATCGTTAGATCTTTTGTATACAGCAAAGCCACTCCTATCAACATGTGTTTCTGGTTGGTATAATTTAGGAAATTTCTTTGAACATTTGGATTTTTTCATGCATGGACAGGACTCAAAACCTGGGCCGCAAGGGCCGTGCATCATATGCTCAGCAACAAGGCCATATGTTAGAGGATCTCTATCTGGATCAGGAATCTCTGCGCTTATAAATTTGTCAATAAGCGCGGGAGTTGGATGTGTCGTATTCTGAGAGAGCCAGATAATGATATGCGCATGGGGAAGACCACGTTTCTGGAACTCGACGGTATGAAGGGCTAACAAAAAACAATGAGAAAGGAAGAGATGAGGACATCTGAACCAGGGAAAATGGAAAAGTAGTAGAACAGAGGAGACACCCTACCTGCACTAACAGGGCCAAAAACAGAGCCATTCCTGATACTGCTAAGAAGCTCTTCGAGTTTCATGTTGTAGACACGAACCACCATCTCAGCCCTATCAGTCGGTTTCTGGCCAGGCTCAAAAGCTATGGCGTCTGAAATCTCTTGCCATTTGGGATTGCACGTAAATGTTACAAAGAAGTCTGGAGGACCGAACTCTCTACAAATAGCAACAGCATCATGGTAGTTTTGGATCATGTAGCGACGACCACCGGTGTGGGAAGCCGGTAATACAGTCTTCTTACCAATCTCATTTCCATCAACGCAACCTCGGCCTACGGCATCAACTATACCCTGAATATTCTCTACACGTAACTTGCCCTGGTTCTTAATGACATACCATAGCCTGTTTTCGTCGATAGATGCACGTGCATCAATTCTAGCCTGTGTAGATAAAACGCCGTAGCACAGGAAGGGATTTGGCTTTTCTTTTCTATAGTGGAAAGCATGGCAGAAGTAATCTTGCATGGTCACTTTAGTCCTCTTATTTTTTCCAATATCAGTAACACCTTCATATGTCACACCTATCTGGCAACCGCGCTCACCATAAGGAAAAGGAAGTGGATACTGTAGGGCCATAAAAGCTGGGTGCAGTGAAGAAACAGACTGTAACTCACCACTCTTAGCCTGTATCACTATATCTCGCTGGAATGTCTCAAGAGTAAAGTCTCCAACAACAAGCATGGCTAGCTCTTTAACAGTGGGCAGATTATATTGGACTGGATCCCCTTCTTTGGCACCAACAATTCTAATGATAAACTCTTCATCGCCATGCTCCGCCAATCTATCTCTTGCCTGCCTAAAACTTTGTACCAATGGATTGTTTTCATCAAGCATAGCAAGCAGCTGGGCAACAATCTGTGGATCTAAAGGTTCAGAGGGTCTGTCATCGCTATGTAAGGCACGAATTCTATTTATTGTCACCTCATTGGTAGTATCATATATATAAAGCTGTATAAATTTTGGAGGTTCACCATCCTCTGGAAGCAAAGATCCCATCCGGTGGTGAACCTGACCGGATATTTTGAACACTGGAGGACCACGGCCATCGTTCATGGATCTATCTATGTGGGCTCCCATGGAAGTGAAGGAAAAGAGGCAATTATATTGTCGGATTTGTTTCATAAAGCGCTTACACCTAGCATCACCATCAAATCTCGTAAGGGAATCTAGGATATCGGGTCTCTGTCTATACGGTGGTATGAGCACCTTGCCTCCTTTCGGGTCTCTGTCTATACGGTGGTATGAGCACCTTGCCTCCTTTACAACATTTGTTGTAAATGATTTTACCTGCTCTCACGCTGGAATCGGATACAACCCTTTCTTGGAACCCAATAAGCAAGAATATCTAAAACGATTTTCACAGTACGTAGCTGAATAAGACAAGATACGGAGACAACCCAATAAGCAAGAATAAACAACAACTAAATTAGAGTCAGTATACTGGCTGCATATCTAAAACTTAACAGGCAAACATCTAAAACGCACAGAAAGACAGGGCACACAGACCTTTAAGAGCATCGAGGTATTCTTGTGTGAAATGTCCACAACCTAATGTCTCACCAGGCACAGAAGAGCATCCTACAGAGAAAAGTAAGCAAAGAAAAGCAACATCATTCAAGCTGGATAGTTCTAATCCAAACATGGAAGGATAGTTATACAAGCAATTGGCACCTTTTTAACCATTTTGCGCTGATCTAGATAGCGCCTTCGCTTTCTTGGCGACATTCAAAGGCAGAAAGTTTTCTAGGTGAATAGTAGGCGCCTTCACCTAATTGAAAATTGAAACAAACATATAAAGAATTTGAAGAACAATGCTAAGTGTGGTAAACACGACAAAGATGGAGTAAACAAAGGATATTTACTTTGTCGCTTCCGACTGGCTGATGGTGCAGATGAAGTGGACATTACGCAGCAGCCTTTATATTCCAAAGAAGCAAACATCAGGGAGACAGATCCATACATAAGAACGCACACAAAATCACATTTGTCTATGTATATAAAAAAAAGTGTGACAACCCTCTCCAATCCCTGAAACATAAATTCCCAACACCACCAAGTGGCTGAACCACAGCTCGTAAACATGTTTTATTTCGAGAGGAAAATGCCTGTTACACTCATAACGGCAGCCTGCAGATAGCTAAACAAGAAGGCTCAAAAACGAAAGCTCATTCATTAAGCATTTGGACTGCGGTCCAAGCTCATGCTCGTTAGCAAACTCGCCAAGCATACCAGTAGCCCTGGAAGCCAAAGAAACAGCAGCCCGAGCAACTCTTTGGTACAAAAGGACACCGTGCAAATTATAATCTACGATAACAAACCCATATATTTTCTGCAAAAGGCAATGGCCTTGCAGGGCTGCCTGTTCAAAACCAAGATCCCTTGCCGAACCGCCGGAGCCAGAAAAATAAGATACGACAGCTGAACACAGGCTCACTACACGGGACCCCAAGCTCTACACCGTAGACAGGATTCCCATGGAAATCAAGCTCACTAACTACAGAAGCATACGGCAGCCTGCAGCTAGCGGCAGCATTTTCTAAAAGAGTGGTATAGGACGCGCCCACCACAAACATGGCCGGGCCAGACTCCCAATGTGACGCTTTGTTATCCTGAACACATGCAAATGAAATAAGAAAAAGTAAAAAGGAAAAAGGAAAAAAAAAAAAGACCCAAAATTAGAACAGATTAAAAATGTAGACACATTTTTCAAATTGCGCTTAATCGAAGTTGAACCCAATGTAATGGCCACAGAAGCATAATAGATCCGACAATGAGGCGCCACAACACGTACCTCCACGCAGAGCAGTGTCGAGCCGGCAGCCAAGCACCCCAAGCACCCGCTCGTCGGCCGCCCTAGATCCCGGCCGGCGCCGAGATCCGCTGCCGCCCCTCCGAATCGGCACTGCACAGGCCTGGGACTCTGAGCAGACACGAAGCAAGAGGCAAACCACGCTTCAGTAGTGCAAACTCGAAGAAGACGAGAGGAGCAACGACAAGGGGGCACAAACGGACTGTACCTCGAGGAAGACAGCAAACGGAGAAAGAGCAGGAGACCTCGTCTGGAGCTGGACCTTTTGACACCCAACCGGCTCACCGCTCACACTAGGAGCAACATACAATTTATGAACCTGCAAAACAAATGCTCAATTTCAGTGGTTCCATGGAATCTGATGACTAATTAATAGCAAGCATCATCGAATATTCAGTTCATTTCATCACCAGGCATACAACGAAACTTTCTGCATCAACTAAAGGTCCATCATAGCATAAACATGAGCACAAGCATCAGAACCGTGGTGGTCATTTTATCAAACACCTTGCAAGCAGCTACTATCTCCTTCGTACAAACAACAAACGTCAGCTTTCATTCATGTCTTGGCCATGGAGTTCCTAGTCGGCCCAGAAAGGAACGGCGACAAGCACAAACCGACGCTGGACTCCATTGCCGGCGATCCAAAGAGGAGAGGAAAAAGGGAGAGAAGTCGCACCGTCGGCCCGGGGCGCCGCCATGCCACTGCAGCTCGCCCAGCACCGCCGCCAGGGCCGCTCACCCAGCGTCGCTGCGCCAGGAGGGGCACTCGTGTGTCGCCCGAGCAGGGCCGCGTCGGGGCGAGCTGGGGGTGGCCACGGCATCGCCGGGGTCGACGGCCAAGCACAGCGCGGAGACGGCGCCGCGCTCGGGGCAGGCATCGGTCTCGCCGGCGCGTCGCCCGCACTCACTCTCCTTCTGCGCCAAGGCGGAGGGACGCCCTTCCTCTTCACCTCCTCCGTTGGAATTGGATTGCCTGCACCTCCACCGGAGATTCCCGCGCTGCGAGTGTGCTCGCGGCCGTGAGCTGCGGCGCCAGGCCCTCGACGGCGGCGGGGTCCAGCGAGACGCCGGCGCCCTTGGCCGGAGACGGCGGACTGCGGCTGCGATGGGGTAGCTGCCGAGGAAAGATGCTGAAGACCTCTTGGGCCGGACCGGGCTGCCATTTTTTTGTTGGATTGGGCTAGGTATGCTTATTGGGCCGGCCCGAGTGTGACAGGCAGCGAGGGTACATATCTATATATATGGGTACGCTGTAGAAACCCTAGCTAAACCCGTCCAAACCCTACTCCCACTCCGCCTCCGCCGCAATCTCTCTCCACCCGCTCCAGCACCACCAACATCTCCTCGCTCCGCTCCGGCGCATCGCTGCCCGCTGCCATGTCGCTGTCGGCGATAGAGATGCAGCAGCAGCAGCAGGCTCGGGAGCAGCTGATAGCTGATCAGCTTGTTCAGCAGCAGGCAAGCCTCGCCGCCTAGCTCGTCATAGATCTCAGCGTCTTTGGTGTTGTTTTCGTTCTTTTGGGATCCTGTTCGCACCTATTATTTCGATTTCACCTGTAATCTGAGAGCCTTTCTGTCTCGATGGAGATCCGGTGTTTTCTTTGTTTGCACTGTGTTTCTGTTCGTGTGCTTTGGCATCAGATTTTTGTTTGGTTCTTGTTCGTACAGATCTAGGAAAGGAGTTACATTTGAGAGCCTTTCCTTTTGTTTTGATGGAATCTGGCGTTTTTGTTTGCACCGTTTCTGTTCGTGTGTTTAGTGTCAGATTCTTGTTCGGGAAAGGAGTTAAATTTGAGAACCTTTCTTTTGTCTCGATGCAGATCCGGCTGTTTTTTTGTTTTCACTGTTCCTGTTAGTGCGCTCAGGTGTCAGGTTCTTGTTCGAATGCTGCAGTTTTTGTAGTTGCCCAGTCAGTTCAACATTGTGCATATTGTTTTGCTGGGTCAAAAGCTTAGTTTCTTTGCCATCATGAATTGCATGCTAATCATCTATCTTTCTTTGGCTAATCATTGGCATTTGTTTGTTAAAGGAACTGATCTCTTGTTTTTTGTTACAGCAAAACCCTACACTTCTCCTTACTGAGATTCAGGAGGTCCTGAAAGGAGACAAGGAGCCCAGTGAATCTACTGAGCTGCCAAAGCTGTTGAAGACACTGAAAAAAGTTGGCTGAAGATCATGCTACAGATCCCTTGGACAAGGTATGTATTCGTTAAGTATTACTGGCTCACATTGCTATATAATGGGTAATGGATGTCTCTGTCTTCTACATAGATTATTAAGTATCACTATCTGTTTGAGGAATGGGTGTCTCTGTCTTCTATATAGATTAAGTATCACTGGCTGTTTGAGGAATGGGTGTCTCTGTCTTCTATATAGGTTAGGTACCACTGCCTGTTTGAGTAATGGGTGTCTCTGTCTACATAGATTAAGTAGTATTATTGGCTGTTTGTTTTCTGCTGATTTATATATCACGTGACATCATTGCTGATTTATTTATGGAGTGATCATCTTTTGACTTGATTCAATCTAATGTTACACCCATACTAATGCTTGTCTAGTGCCACGTAAACCCTTCTTTGTTTTTCCGGTTGTTGCATACTATTGCTGTTGGTCACATAGCAACCGGATTCCAGATTTGAATCATCCACTAGGTTGACTGCTTGTTGTGTTAGTGCAGCTGTTCAAACAATATTAACATGCATGCATTATTTTGTGATCATTTCCATTGTTTTTGTATGTGTCATGTTTTTATTCCTTTCAGTTCATTGTTAGGGGGCAGTCCATGTGTAATCTGAATTCCTATTTGGTTTTATTTGTTTACTTAGGCTTTTGTTGAGTACGCGAAGAGTACCAGCATGGGAAGTGCTGTCCTGTTTAATTCAGTCAATCTGGCTATCAGTGGGATAAGTTTCGTTGTTGAAGCCCATTATGTTGACAACAAGTTTATGCCAAGGATCCATTGGCACCATAAGATGTTCTATGTCTACATTGCCATGTCCCTAGCATTTCTGCCCTTGAGCATCCTGACCACTGGCATGGCCCATGCCCTTGAACACAGAATACAGTGGAAGAAGAAGGTTGTCTTACATGCTTATGCTGGTTATGTTATACATGATTGTGATGTGCATTCTGTTTGGGTATTTTCTAATACCAAATTCAGATCTGGGTGCCCTAATTATCACTATCACTGCTGGAATTCTTTCCCTACTTGTGATCATTCCATGGATTGTATTTAAAACTCCAAATGTAAGTTTATTTGTTTTTTTTTCTTTGCTATTTTCTTTGGTATATTTTCTTTGATACGAAATAAGAATCCTAACTCCAATTTTGCAGGATCTTTTGGCAAAGATCACCGATGATGGCACTGAAGCATCAGGAAGAGATTTGCGACCGGTGCCTAGATGGAAACATGCTCAAGGTACACTAGTTGAAAATGTCATTGTTTGCTGGTAATTTGTCCTTTCAATTTAGGTGCAAACATGTGCTTGGTTGGTCTCTGTTTTTCCTTTCAAGAATGATTGTTTGACATTGGTACTTTTGGAATGTTTGTTTTCTGCTTGCTTGGTCCTCTGGTCTAGGCATAGATAGATAAAAAAGTGTCCAGTAAGTGCAAATTATATTCATGCCAACAATAGTACGACTAGCTTTGTTGCGTCAACTCGATCATGCAATTACTTCAGGTCTGCTTGCTACTTGATATGGAGACATTGCTGTCCGCTGGAACTGCAAGTGAGACTTGGGTCCATATCTTATTCATTTCAATGCTTGATAATAATTTGCCTTTGCTAGGAAGTTGCAAACAAATGATAAGCCCTGTTTGACCAATTATTCATTTTCATTCAAATGTTATCCTTTTGGTGCTTTTAATATTGGTCTTTTGTTACATGTACTGTTACCTCACTTCATATTGTTTTAGTATAAGAACTGGATGCTAGTTAGTTTTTTGAGGAAACTCCAATTGTTTCAGTCTGTTGATGGATATCGTAATCTGAATGACCTGGGCATAATATTGTGTTAGATAGATAAAATGAGTCCATTTAATGGACTCATTTAATGCAAACAAACGTCTGTTGGTCCCTGTTTGACACATTCACATGTTGCCCTATATATTGTTGATCGTAGATGATCCATGATCATATTTCACAAATATGTTTGTATTTTGTTGGACTTAATTAATTTTTTGTATGTTTTTTACTATTATCTCTGTTATTATGTCAAAATGTGCATAGTCTCTGTCCAGCAATGCTTTCCTATGCAACTTTACATATCTTGAGGTTGGTTGAAATAAATCAGGCAAAAGTCAGTACTCTTACTGCTGTGCCAACAGGGTCTGGACCCTACAAGTGCATCAAACAATCTTGTTCTACTTTTGGTGGATGAACAATAAGTACTTATGGCATCACTTGCAGGACACTAACTTTATTATGTCTTAATTCACAAACAGTGCAGCTTTGAGTAGCTGTTGCTGCTGGTGTATGTTATAGTAGTTGTTATTGTTTTAGTCCTGACTCGGTGTTTGCTGTTTTAATCTGCTTTCTAATGTGTTATGAGGATAAATAGAGTGTTTGGTGGACTCAATGTTCTAACACCAAATAGAGTCTATCACCCATTATCCTTTTGGCTGTGTATACCTATTTATCCTTGGTCTCAATGTTCTAACATCAAGACATACTCTAGCTAATTACTATATATGCTGCCCGGCTCTGTTAGCTGTTACTAACTTTCTAATGGTGTTTTGGTCTTTTGTAGGTGAGATGATTGATTGGGCGTGGGAGCTCTGTTGAGATGGAGATTGGGAGCTCTGTTAAGATGGTTTAGAAACTTTTTGAAGAGATTTGCTGTGGAAAATTTCTGCTGTGCCTATTCCATTCTCCCAATTTATCACTCAATACTTATGCAAACTAATAGCTTGCCTGCTGACATTGAGTATCCCTTGTCCCATTCAATTTGCTGTATCCACCTAAACTAATTGCATGTCTGCTGAGTATACTCTTAACATTTAGTAGTTCTGCTGAATTATATTGACATTGAGTAGTAGTGACATTGAGTAGTAGTTGAATGTTGTCTCAATTTTCTGCATCGTGAATTTTTTTTTTTTTTGGGAGATTTTATGAATCCTGGAGAAGTTTATCACTAGCTGCAGTTGAGTTTAGTGGCAGTGGACCGCTGTCTCCGTAGGTGATTGCTTGTCTGATGAATTATAACTCAGCTGTCCCTCCATTCTACTCCACCCCCTTCCACTGATATGTGTCGCAAGTTATTTTTTGCGACTCCGTAATACTCCCAAATCTCCACCAGCGTATCAGACTCTGGCACCGTGACCAAGGAAGCAACGACGGAGCCGCTGATTTGCTTTTAATAGATGCATTATTTTTAATAGATGCTTTCTTCTTGATGCTAGGGTATGTCCATCCCAGATGGAGTTGTCGCTGCAGATAGCGTAGTAGTCATACAATGTAGACATAAAGTATTCTGTTTCCCACATTTTGATTTTGGCATCGAAACACATGTGGAGTGTGATTCGCCCTGTCTCCCCGTGTTCGTCCTCCTTGTGCGAGCTCGATCGATCCATCCATCCGCCTCGTCGACTGCCGGGAGCCATCGTGCACGCTCGCTCGTCCTCAGCTCCCACGCGGACTGAAGAGCCGCCGTTGACCTGGCCTCTGCTGCTATAGCGGTGAGCGGTCTGCGGAGTCGTTCGCATCCATCCGCCACTACGGCGCCCGGCGTCCGGCCATGGCTGGAATCCGATCAAGGGATTCTGGGGATCAAGAGAACACTGGGGATAGTGCAAGCAGTACTGAAGCGGTCAACCTTTGGCTCAAGGACGCCGCCTACGAAATCTCCGACATGTTCGATGAATTTCAAGTCAAAGGTTCGCTTGTGCTTTAATGGAAAAGACCCATTTCCCCCATAATAATATCCTCGAGTCTTCTTGATAAACTCTACTGCTTGTCCTGAATCGTTCATCAACTGTGGCAAGTGGGCAGAGAGGACGCACTTCCACCCGTTCACTGTCGTGATACAATACAAGAGTCCCTTTGATGGGTTCAACGGCAGTAAACAAAAATATATATATATATTGCTCTGCGGAATAATAGAATTAACTGTCCTGATACCTCAGCAAAGGAAGCCCATCAATTGGAAAGCAGACCAACGACAAGGCGTACTCCGTACAACATTGCCCCCCAAACAGACAGACAGACATACACGCTGATCATTTGGCATCATTTGGCCGTTAAAAGTTTTTTTCTAGTGTCGAGTGCACGATTTCCTGACCTAATAGATTCCACAAAAATCTTCACATCATAGACAGTGGACTGAAAATTACAGTTGTGATCTTATCCAGGTTGTTGTTCATCAGTTTACTATGCAGATTACACAGGTAAGGAAGCTATGATATGATTGAAATTAAAGGAAGCTGTGATATGATTGAAATTAACTGGCATCCAGGTATCAGCAACTAAGCATCAAAACAAAAAAAAAAATCTTTCAAGAAAAGAAAAGGAATTGGTATTCTTGAACTGACAACGTTATTCAATTCAAAGAAATAAAACGAAGGCCTACTATATACCTGAGTATATAGTAGGTATCGATTGTGAATACATGCTACAGAAAACAAAACCAACATGTACCATACCTGAGTATGGTGCTGATACATATTTTCTATATATCTTCGTTCCGTTTTTGGGTGCTCCTGTCACCCATCCTTTTGGCTACATACAGAACTCAACAGAAAGTCTGGGTGTCCAGGGCATCTATATTATCCTAAGAAAACTGGAGTTACAATGGAGAATCCTCCCCTTGGGATTTAGCTCAGCTTCCCAGCAGAGATTAGTTTAGGTCATCTGCTGGCATCTGTCTCCTTTGGTATCACAGTTAAGGTCACTGTCACATTGTTGGCTCTTTTAACAAGAACTTTAAATGGTACTCCGACCTTGTCCCCATGATATCAATGATCTGCAGTAAACACTTTATTATCATGTTTGTATAATTAAAGAAGAAGAATATAATCTTCCCCATGAATTGGGTTCGAAAGAAAATGAATATTAAAACTACTAAAACAAATGAAAGCATGAGTACACTCTACTGCAATTGGCTCTAAGCAGCTACCTTAAATTCAAATGAGATATTACAAGTTTACAACTTAATATGATAACTACTTTCAAGGGGAAAAAGAAAAAAGGAATCCTGCAAGTATATTAAATAAATCATATGGCACACATTATTTTTGAAAGGACTGCAAAAGCTTTTGCCATGGATTTTATAAGACAAAGGGGGAAAAGGTAACTACCAGCCCAGCTTTTTGAATGGAAACTAACCCAAAACACCATGATACAACTTCAAACCAACAACCAAAACCATCATATACAACTCACTAGTAGTTATCTTAGTTACCTTTTTTGATGCTCTCAACTGGTTTGCCACCAAATTCAACAACAACATCCCCAGGACGAAATCCTGCTTGTTCAGCTGGAGATGCTGGTGTAACCTGATTCAGAACCCACATACTGTCAGCAGACCCAGCATTCAGAAGGTATTACCAGAATCAGTAACGACAAAGTGAAGTGTGTCAAACATATATTCATAACTCACACAGGGAGCACAATAGCTTATGACACATAGTACAAGGTTTGTTATTTCATAAGCGGAATTAAAAAATAGCTTAACATAGGAACAAGCACCCCTTTTCTTACATCTGGAAAAGTACTTGTTTTTTCTTTCAGCTGTGCAATGATCATGGGATTCAGGTCAAGCATCTTTAAACCAAGCCATGGCCTTACAACTCTCCTGCATTCATTGGACACAAGCATAAATGGCTCCCAGACATGCAGGTAAAAAACATGAATAGTATAAGTCGTCCAAAATAAATCTACTCAAAAAGGTTTGTGCACAGTCTTAGTCCCACAGATAACTTGCTTTCTCCAATTACAAACATAAGTTTCCATTAGGGACGAGATAACTTGCTTTCTCCAATTACAAACATAAGTTTCCATTAGGGACGCTGATACGGCCTTTGGCGTGAAACTTTGACTAGCAATATCTATAAAAATATACTATCATAATGGAAATAGTTATAGATTATGAAAGGATTTTAATAATGGATCGAACATTGTCAATTTTGAAGTCGACTTGTTCCCCTAAAAAAAAGAGTAGTCGATTTATATAAAATTTTATATGTTGGTTGCAATTTTTTAAAAAAAATATTTAGTTGGGACGAACCTAGATAATATATATTTATGATTAAAGGATTGGAGGATCGAAGGATCTAATGAAGTACTATTATCCTTTTATCAGATAGAATGAAACTTGGAAACACTAATGGTATTGCATTTTTTTATTGTAATATTCACACTAGTACTTTATTACATGTTTTGGACTTCCAATCACTAGATCAATCCAAGAGCACACATCATAACACACTATAGAAAGAAATTCCAAAGACAAAGCTAAAAAGACAGTGATACCAGGATATAACAAATTGCAAACAGTATTATGCTATGGGAAAGAGTAAGGCATACCCATTTTTCTTAAAGTTGTCTACTATTTTAATGACAGAGTCAATCAGTACTGCAAAGCCCAGTCCATCAGCATTCCAAACTTTCATCACATTAACTCCAATAATCTCACCATCAAGGTTCACAAGAGGACCTCCAGAATTTCCCTGCAGCATACAAATGCGTTGAAATAGTTTATTCAACAGATATTGAGAAGAAAAAAAAAAATCCAACAAAATTGAGAATCATAAACAATGTGTATATGCATTGCAAGTAAAAGGCTTCCTACACTGACAATTAATGTTTATTTGAGTCTCATCTACAAAATCTTCTGCATTTTCTTGGGACATGATGAGGTGAGGTGACAAGTGATGAGGCATAGTTACATGGCCTAAACATTTATTAAGAACTAGTAAACTCATAGCAAATGCAAAATACTTGCACACTAATTTCACATGTTGGCGACACAAAACAAATGGCCTTGCCTGATTAATAGCGCAATCTGTTTGCAGAAACTCCCTTCGTAACCCTCAAGACCCAAATCACTGCTTTTTCGGTCAACACAGCTACAACAAAGAAAACAAAAGTCAACATAGACAACTTTAGTCAACAAATATAAATTGTATGCATGCAATTTTTCATGGAACTACTAGTACTAATGATAACTCGTGAGAGTAAATAAATTGAATAAAAATGATTAGGCCTTAACCTGACAATACCAGTGGTAACTGTGTTCTGAAGAGAAAGTGGACAGCCTAGAGCAACAACCCAATCACCTGGCTGAAGTCGAGATGATGACCCAAGCCTAGCAGCCGGTAAAGGGGTCGTAGATTTAATCTTCAAGCGGCGATGTCAGACAGGCGGTCAGCATTAAGGACAATACCGTCAAATTCGCGACCATCTTGTAAAGTCACACTAACCTGTACAATATTCAACCTTCTAAGATAAAGATGAGGAAGGAAACGGTTTTGCGTGTGAAAAAAATAATAACAAGCATTGTAATTATCCGCTGCTGTAGCTTGGAGGTTTGGGTCACTAAGTTTAGAACATTAACCCTAGTATTTAGTAGATAAACTATTATTGGTAAATCTCATCTTAGAAGAAAGGTTAAAGGATTAATGACATTAAAGTTAACTCAATTGCAAAGTCAAGAGGCAGTTTTGAAACAAATCAAGACCGAAACTGTCCTAACTAGGTACGAAATACAGAAGTATTAGCATCCATTACTGCCAAAGTCCTCTCTCCAAGGATAAACACAAAAGTATTAGAAGTTACTTATATGGAGTTAAATCAACCCTTCAGAACTAGTGTCTGAAATTTAGCAAAGAACGAGCTACCAAATTGGCACAAATGGTTGTACATATAACAATCCAAATGCACGCCTCACATTTTCCACATGACCAATGAACAATGATAAGTGGTTGACGGTATTTAGACAGTCAGCATGTAAGGAGTGTGTACAGATAAGATAATGCCAAGTTAGCAACCTTTCTGCTCTTAATTGCTTTTGTGCTTTGAAAATCTGCAACAACATGCGCACATGTCACTATTGTCCCATCTGGATCTATTATAGTTCCAGATCCGATGCTCTGCTCTTGCACCCATCCATCAATATCTACAAAGAAAAGGTGAATAGGTGATTGAAACGTTCAGTGCTTACAGAGATAAAGCATACGTGAGGAATTTGACAGTTTCCATTGGGCGGGGAATATTCTCACCACGCATAGAAGAAACGTTTACAACAGCGGGACCAACTGCAGCTGCCGCCTTGGCAATCGAATTCCTGCCTAGACACCCTTGGCAGCATCTTTAATCACCTGAGCTTCCGTCAGAACCTTGGTCGCTGTGGTTAGCAGGTGAAAGCCGATGCTGACGCGCGGCGTTCACTATTGGAAACCCTAGAAACACATTTGGATACAGTAAGATCTTTGACACACAGAGAGTTCTATCTTACCAAGGCAAAGGTAACAACTAACAAAGGCAACTGAAGTTTTTTGTAGAGCAAAAATGCACTTCAGTCTCATCAGAGTTGCTAATAAGGACATATAAAAGGTTCTAAATACAAACATTTCCAATCATATCTTCATCACTATTGATCATCCTTTACTGTCAACTGTAACTATGATGCACATAGTTAAAATCAAAGGGTTTTTTTTTTTTTTAGCATCATAGTTAAAATCAAAGTTGATCATATTCTGAAAAGGATCATGTGCCTAAGACCCTGAAAGCAGGCTGATGATACGATATTCAGAAATCGCCACCTATCTAAACACATGCAACTTTACATGATACGATATTCATGACATTCCATTCTAAATTGACTATCAATCAGTAGTTCAGTACGGCCGAAAAGTTGAGAGTTAATACAGCCACAGGTCCCTCTACTGAATTGAGCTAACATGACCCGCCAATGCGCATAGTGCCGTACGCAGTCCCAGACGATCAATCAGATGGAGGTTTAGCCGAGACGCAATCTCCTCAGTGACATTCTAAAATCCCCAACCGAAAACCCCATGGACGGGGCAACCAACCACTCGCGGCTGCGCCAGGCAGCAAAAAAGACCGCCGGCCCAGACTGAAGAAGGAGAAGAAGAATGGGTGGAAACGGACCTTGGTACGGAGACGGGAGGAGCAGCCACGGGTTGAAGAGGCGGGTGGCGGAGCGGAGCCCCTCGGCGTGTGCGGCGGCGAAGAGGGGCCTGGCGGAGCGGCTGCGGCGGGGGAGACCGAGGCGTAGATGGCCGTGTCGGGGTCGCGGCCGCGCGCGAGCGCGGCGGCGGCGGCGACGAGGAGGAGCGCGGCGGCCGTGGCGGAGGAACATTCTGGAAGGATCGCTGGCGTGCGGAACACGAGGAAAGGAAAGGAACGCAGGCAGAAGCAGAGCAGCAGGAAATGGGCCTTTTCTTGCGTGCTGTGCCTGCGCGTGAAGTTGAGTTGGGCCGGAAAACCCGAACGAATTCAGGCCCAACCGTCACGTTCTCCCTCCTCTCATGCTCGATACGGCCCACTACTAGCCCCATTCTCTCTCTTTGCCAGTGAATCGTACGGACTTCTGGTTTCTTTCCAAAAGGAACAAGTCACTTTTTATCCGCCAGTTTTTGCGAAAGTCCATTTTTGCTATCTAAATTCTAAGAGCGTACTCCAACAACATGGTGTTTTCCAGCTTTCAAGAAAGTATTAGGAGCAATAAACAAGATCATCTCCAACACATGGGTTTCCAATAATTCGCTTCTAAAATATAAAAAAGTCAAATTTACATAAAAATCCTACTATTTCAAAATTATCCTAACCACTTTTATGTTTTTGTCTCTCGTATACAATTGCTTTAAAACCTAATAAATCACCTTCTTTAACTTTTCAAAGCGTGAACATCCTGAGGTGGTTTTGAAGGCGGTTGCCTTTTTATTTCGGCTAGATCTTTAAAAGATCATAAAATAGAAAAAAAAAAAAAAGACACAAATTTTTGGACTCCATGTGAGTATATAATATAGTATGCTTCAATACAAAGTTTCCATGTAGATTTAGATCTATGTCTTTCTGTAAGTAATTGGAATTATTAACAATTGCATTTTGTGTGATCAATTGTGTTGTGGTGGGCTAACTATAGTATGCTTGAATTTTAGTAAAAACTTCATACTCATTTGGATCATGTATAACTTAGTTCTAGATTTATTTAGGATTTATGCTT
The DNA here is from genome assembly GCA_015847255.1 of Hyparrhenia diplandra. Taxonomy (NCBI): domain Eukaryota; kingdom Viridiplantae; phylum Streptophyta; class Magnoliopsida; order Poales; family Poaceae; genus Hyparrhenia; species Hyparrhenia diplandra. The sequence continues at coordinate 118,450 of JADLZK010002596.1, forward strand.
GTTATTAAATCTAATTTAATATATAACTAAGTTGTACATGATCCAATGAGCATGAAAATTTTACTATTGTTCAAGCATACTGTAATTAAACATCATAAAAAATTCACTACAGTTGGACCATAGATACGACAGTTATGAATGAATTATTCTAATTAATTATAGAAAACACAAATATAAAAATGAAACTTTATTTGAAGCATACTATATTATATATTCCTTTGTGTAGATATATTCGTGTACAATACAACAAAATTTGGATTTATATTCTATACTTTTTACATTTATTTAATATGATGTTTGAAAGATTTGACCAAAATAAATTTGGACTTTAGCAAAATTTGAGGAAGAAAAGTGGAGGGTCTTCGAGGAGTATGGTCCACGGTGGAGGGTCTTGAGGCCAGTCATATGGTCCTTCGTCGAGGGCTGAACCAAGCTAACCTAATGGGACAAATGTCGGGATCAACTCTACGGGTTACACGTCCGCATTACCAGCTCCCGACCCAAGTGCCATGCTTTCTACGGAGCCATCGCGCAACCCGTCCGAGCTCCCAATCCATGCGTCCGTGAAACCAGCGAGTTGGCTGAATACCATTTGTAGCGCCAGGCAAGGATGACGGCTAAAATCCACTCTACACGTTGAATGGATCACACCTACTAATTAACTCTCTTTTTGGCTTTAGGTCTTCACGCAGCGCAAAGGTTGCAGCGGGGCTACTATCCTCCCGGGCCTTGGCCTTTTAACTTTAGTTCAACCCATCCTCAACTTCCAATGTGGTACTCAACTTTGAGTGTGTTGCACAATCCTGCACTGCTACAGTAACTTGGCTTCTAGCCCAGCCCATCGAGAGGCCCATTAGTGGGGTCTCACATCGCTTTCAAAGATAACATAAATTATGAACACACCTTAATTTGTGTATCTATGTTTGCCCACTATTTACCAGTTAAATAATTAATCAGAAGTAAATATACAGTTTGGATATTAAATATACTAATACAAAAATATTATGAAAAAAGCTACTATTTCAAAATGACACATCGGTTAATTTAGGCCCTGTTTGGTTAGAAAAGTCATAGGACTTTTTAGTCTTAAGGACTGTATATTAAAAAGCCCCTCTAAGAGAGTCTTTTTGGGACTAATGAAGCAAAAGTCCTAATAATCTCTCCCTGTTTTGTTTACTAGAGACTATTTTAGTTCCAAGGACTAAAAAGTCCCTCAAACCAAACATGGCCTTAAAAATGACCAGACGCAAATCTGCATTGATTTAGTCATCATGGAATTGAAATGTACTAGTGTATGTACCCTAGTAGCACGACAGTCAACGACTTGGTTCCCTGAAATCAACCTCATCAATCACTCGTCGTTCACTCCTAGTCTCCTAGAGAGAGGCCGGCAGCCAGCATTCGCATTCGCATTCGCATTCGAAACGCAAGCAGCCTCTGGTCGCCGCACGCCATGAACATCTACAACTCACTAGACTGCTTGCCGGCCGACGGCGCAGGCACGTACGCATGCTAGCTTGACGTGGCGGCCAACGATCTTGTCGCGCGCGTCGTGCTGCCGCAGCACCCCCGCCAGAATTGTCTCTGGCACATAACACACGCATGCATGCATCACCGTGAGACTCAGGACACGGGAGCGAGCGATGCGATCAACCAGGGACTGCACGCCGTATCGATCCATCAATTTCAGTTTCAGATCGACGCTCTCAATGCGAATCGATCTCTGTCAAATCGTAGAAACGCATTATTCTTTGCCCCATTGACTGACGCATGATTCCTATTGTAGTATTTGTTTTAATCTGGAGATGACGTGATTCCATGACATGATGAGCTAACTAACGACGACCAATCCCTTTGATTTGAATTTTAATTTCTAGTGGGCACTCGATTGATTGCTTGTAAATTAGTTTAAATTCAATTCGGTTGTGTAACACAAAATTGAGTGCTGCTTTTTCAGTCCACAATTAACAATGCTCCTGGGGATGGACCCGTTAGGTGCGTACGGAGAGCCCCTGCAGGGGCGATAAAGGTAGGCGACCCTGCGGCGCCGGCGCTCCCGGCGACCAGCTCCTCCCACCGCCCTCCCTGCCTCCCTCCACTCCCGGTCACGTCTCCACCCCCCGCTCCTGCCTACCCGTGGTAGGTGGCTCACCCCTCCCCCTCGCCCCCCCCGCACTCACTCTTTCCCCAAGCTCTTTGTGCTCCTGCCGGATCTGCAATGGACTGTGCTTCCTCAACCTCCAAGCGCCGCTCTGGCGGATCAGGTGGAGGAGGAGCAGGCGACTTCGCCCAGCGGCTATCGGGCTGGTGGGCGGGGCCGCGGCACCCGGCCGACGACTTCGGTGGTTGCGGCCGCCTTTGGTGGCTCCGGCTGGATGCGGATGGCCATGGATTTGGAGAGCACCTCGGCGGTCCTGAGGGGCATCTTGGCTCTTAGTGATTTCGGAGCGCTCTGGAGCTGGCGGGACGGCGGCGTGGAGGCCCCTGCGCCGTCACCCCTCCGGGCAGGGGGCAAGGCGGTGGCGAGCCGGTAGGGGCGGCGCCCGGGATGGCGTCGCAAAAAGCTTAGCGACCTTGGCGGAAGCGGCTCAGCGGCGGGCGCCGGCGAGCGGATGAGCGCGGCGCCGCCCCAGCGGCGGGGCGTCGGTGGTGGTCCAGCGACCAGCGGTCGGCGGTTCCGCGTTCCTCTGCGCACCGGGTGCGTGCCAGTGATGGCTCTCGGACGCGGAATGGCTTCTACCGGTGTCCGGTCGCGGTTTGGGCGTATGCCCCTGCCACCAAGGTCGCCAAGGGCGGTCGGCATTTGCGCTCAGTGCGATACGCTTTCGCGTGCCGGGGAGGGCATGTGCGGGCTACTGCCCGGTACCCGGACGCTGCTACAAGTGCTTTAGAGGGCCACCGTGCAGCGAGGTGTGTCGGGTCGTAGTAAGCGGGCGGTCGACAGCGACCCGCCTCTCCCCGACTACGTCGAGGGGCGTTCGCCGGTGCTGCCCCTCCATCGAGGCGGGCAGCGTCGGGTGTCTCACAGGGGCTGCCGGGATCGTCCATGTCGGTAGGAAGATCTCGTCGGTGCCCCTAATCTTTGGCGGACCGCGGCGCCACAATCTCGGGGAGCGCCTTTGCCACCACCGCCACCCCCGCCTAACATCCAACGCCAAAGCGGCCCTTCCATGGCGCCGGTGGACCGCCCAACATCCCATTGGTGGTGATCCGTGCACACCTGCAATCCAAATGGCGAGAGGAGAGGTTGGATCTTGCCTTGGCGGCTCTCATTGGTGGCACGGGCCGGCCATCTCGGTGGATGAATTGTATTCACACCTTTTCAACACTTTTTGGCCTGCTTGCCCACGAGGTCTTTGTCGGCGACATGAGCACGAGGATTTTCTTGTGCGCTTCCGGCACGGGAAGATAGGCGTGGTCTTTGCACTCACCGGGGAACCGGCGCGCCCTCATGCGGCGTCAATGGCGGCGCACATCCCGCCGGCTCGAGTACTTCGATTCAAGGTCTTGGTGGCTATTCGCCATGTTCCGCTCATGCCGAGAGCGAGACCGCACACGGTGATCTGGGCTCGCATGCACCCATGTTGAGTTATCGACTTGAGGGACATTCGATTGAGGGACGACCGCGAGTTCTTTGTCACGCTTGGTGCCGCCACCGAGCCGCATCCGGGAAACTCAATTAATTTATATTGAGGGAACCCATGTCCGCGGGGCGGTGAGAAAGATCGGGGAGCACTTGGGCTCATTTACAAGGTCAATGCGGGGCCGGTTTATGTGGAGCTAGTGAACCCCCGCCCCAACCCGATGATGGACATCGATGCGCGGCAATGATGATGGCAACGCCGGTCCTCACGCAGGCATGGATTCTGGGCACCCGAGGACCATTTCAACCCGTCGCCACGGCGCCACAACTCCGATGACTCCGGTGGGAGTGATGATGGCGAAGGGGATATCCATTTATGAGCTACCGAGTCCGGACTTAATCCCGGGCGGCTGCGGTCTTGGTCGGACAACTCTCTTGCCCTCTGCGGCCGCCCACGGATGTGGAGATCGAGCCCTAAATTGCCAACGCCCGAGGGCGAGGTGCCGGCGACTCCGTCGCTCTCGGTGCGGCGTGGGTCGCCCACGAGTCTCTGGGTTCGTTGGTAGGTTCCTCTCCATTGCGCCCACGATTCTTTGCGGGATGGGCGCTCTTTGCGAATCCCCGTGCGGCGGGGCGATTGGTGGTCGATACTTGTGCCCTTGCTGGGAGATGTCCCGCCCGCGTCTCCGGCTGCCCGGCCGTCCTCCTCACGTCATCCGATCGGCGGGTCTCGGGCGGTGGGCGGACCTCGCCGCTCTTGAGCTCACTTTGGAGCCCCAGCCAGCGGCTAACTTCGCGTGCGGCCAGGGAATGTATCGATCTTGATGCACATCCCCCACTTCCCTCACGAGGATGAAGCTAACACCTCGGGGAGATGATATCGCACCACGAGCCCCTAAGCTTTGGCGGCCGGACAAATGGAGATTGATAACCTCATTTGCGTCCCTTTGGCCACGCCCATTATTAAATCCGGACCACGTCTACGGAGGGCGCGCTCACCTCCCTCTAACAAGTCCCTCGGGCGCGGGCCGGGATTGCGGCACACGCCAAGGGCTGCAAGCGCAACCTTACAAGCCCAAATGCTACTCCTTCGCAACCGGGTGTCCAAGTCGATCAAGGCGAGGGCCGGCGGTAGTTGAGGAAAAAGTCGGGGCTGCCTTCCGGGGGGAATGCCGCAGTCCAAGAAGAGGCGATTCCAAACTTTGTTAGACGGAGCCTTTGACCTATCAGCCATGAACCTCAACATTGAGGGGGCTGGCCGAGGAGATGGCTTTGATTTGGCCATCCGACCTCTACATCGCAAATTGGGTTATTTAATGGCGTACAATCTCGCTTTCTAATATGGAATGTGCGTGGGCTGAATGGCCCGTGCGCTTGCCGGAATGTGGTCAGGAATTTGGTTGATGCTCATCGCCCGGCGCTTGTATGTTTGCGGGGAGTCCAAATTATACGTGGTTGGCTCCCGACTTGCTAATGAATTTCTAGGACCGGCCTATGACTTTGTGTTTTACGCCCTCAGGTGGGCGCTTACGGAGGGGTTATTTTGGAAGGTTTGGGAACGTGATTCCTGCTGCGTGCTCACCTCGGTCTGCGATCGGTTCACCATCTCGGCGGATTAAAATTGGTAGGTTCGTGGTGGATCCAGCGTGGTGGATTTCGGTGGTCTACGGGCCAATCGGATCTTTGCCAAGGTACAATTCTGGCCGAGCTCTGCATTTCCAGAGACTAACCCGGGGCTGGTTGGTGCGTGGTGACTTCAACCTCATATATCGGGCATGTGATAAAAACAATGGGCGCCTAGGCGGGGAGAAACATGAGGAGATTCCGGACATTCATTGTGAGCACGGCTTGAGGAAATAGAAATGGTGGGCGGGGCGTTTCACGTGGTCTAATGAGCGACCTCACCCTACCCTCGAGCTTCTTGACCGTGTGTTCGCGGCGGCGAATGGTTTTGCGGCCTTCCCGAACACGGTGCTCAAGCCACTCGTCGATTTTGCTCGACCCTTTGTCGCTTTTCTTGCACCTCCACTCACGATCCCGTTCCAAAGGCGGTTTCGGTTTGAGACCTTACGGGTCAAATTGCGGGGTTTTATGGATCTTGTGGCGGCGGCACAGGCTAACTCTTGCCATGGGGTCGACTATTTCCGCCCGGCTTGATCAAAAAATACGAAACACCGCCTTTGAGCTAAAAAAATGGAGTGCCACGAGAGGGTTGGCGACATCGGGCTGCCGGTTGGCAATGGCCGAGAAATCATTTTTAGATTTGATGAGGCCGGAGAGTCCGGAGATTTGGAAGATTGGGAGTCCTCGCCGTGCTTCATTCAAGGTCGGGTTTTGGGGTTGGCCTCGTTTGCCGAACCATCGCGCCCGGTGCTCCGGCGCATACGGTTCTTGGGCGAGGGAGATGCTAATACAAAGTTTTATCATCTACAAGCATGCCGCCTCGAAGGAACAGGATCGAGTCCTTGCGGGTGCAAGGCGTCGAGGAGCGTGACGGATGAATCCATGGCCTCGCCTTGTTTGACCATTTCAATGCCATCCGGGGCTCCAACTTTGTTCGGAGTACAAGCCTAGAACCTGCATGCTCTTGGGATACCTCTGCGGACATGGATGGTGCGGAGGATCTCTTCTCTACGAGGAGGAAGTGTGGGGAGTCATTCGTGAGCTACCTAATGAGCGGGCTCCGGTCTGATGGCTTTGACGGGCTCGTTCTACAAGTCGGTGTGGCCGATTATCAAAAGCGATGTCATGAATGCCTTCAATGCTTTTTGGTCCGCGAGGACTTGAGGAGCTTCCACCATCATAACGGTGCATTTATGATATCTTGCTCAAGAAGGCCGATCACCCGGTTGAGATACGGGATTATCGACCCATAAGCCTCATTCACGGCTTTGGCAACCGATTACCAAATGTTTGGCTAACCGTTTGGCCAAGGTTACGGACAGCCTTGTCCTCAAAAACCAATCAGCTTTTATCAAAGGGCGTTGCATACATGACAACTTCAGAGAGGTGCAGCTCTCTCGCTAGAGCAATCCATGCCACTAAGGAACCGTGTATTTTGTTGAAAATCGACATTGCCAAAGCATTTGACACGTAGCATGGCGGTTTCTTCTTGAGCTCCTCCCGGCACATGGGTTTTGGGATACGTTGGAGGAATTGGATATCGGCAGTCCTCTCCTCTGCTAGTACCCGGATTCTCCTAAATGGGTGTCTGGTAGGCGCATATGCCATGCTCGTGGGCTGCGACAAGGAGATCCGCTCTCCCCGATGTTGTTCGTGCTCGCCATGGATGTTTTGAACCACATGTTGCGTTGGGCGAACAGCGGGGACTCCTCGCCCCCCTTGCCCGGCTATCCGGGTCGCGGGGTCGATGCATGTGCGCGGGCGACGTGGTCATGTTTATCCGGCCGGATGACAACGCCTATTCACTGTCATGGCTATCCTGTCAACTTTTGGCCGGCGTCCGGATTATTTTCCAATCACGGACAAAAGCGTTGCCACGCCAATGCATTGTGATCATGAGCACTTGGAGTGCATTCGGCGTGTGTGCTGCTCTCTCAGGGTACAGCCCTTCCCATGTCGATATCTTGGCATCCCGTCCATCAAGAAGCTCCGCGCTCGAGGAACAATTCATTGTGGACATGGTGGCAGCCCGTATCCCCGGGTGGAAAGGTAATCGCTCAATCTTTGCCGGCCGCTCGCCCCTGGTGCGATCCACCCTTTCGGCGATCCCAATTCATACTTCAATTGCCCTATGCCTCTCCTCTTGGGCGTTGAAGGCCATCGGCGGTGTGCCGCGCTTTCCTTTTGGGCTGGAGCCCGACTCCGTCCACGGCGGCAAATGCAAGGTGGGATGGCCAATTGTGGCCCGCCAAAATACCTTGGTGGACTTGGCATCGGCATTTGCGTCGCACGGGCGTCGCCCTAAGAGTCCGTTGGGTTTGGCGGGACCGACGGCCGGGAGGAAGGCGACTACCAAGGAAGGTGATGTGGCGGCTCTCTCCAAAGCCGCTACCGAGATCAAACTTGGCAATGGGGAGTCCACATATTTTTGGGCCGGATGCTTGGGCGGGAGGAACTTCGATTCGATCCATCGCCTGCGGTGTTTGCGGGCTGTCTCGCCACGCCGTTGGGGTGTGGCATTGCAGGCGTTGCACCAAGACGCCCGGGTACTTCACATTAGAGGGCCAATCTCCACCAACCTCTGGATGACTTCGAGTGCTGCGGCGCACTAGACCGAGTACGCCTTGCGGACCAGCCGGACATCTTTGAGTGGAAATTCACATCGACCGCACCTATTCGGCGGCATCGGCATATGGTGCCATGTTCCCGGGATCCTCACCCGTGTTTGGTGCCAAACAGCACGGAAGGTGGCGGCGCCTCACCGTCAGCACGCTTCTTCTTCGGCTTGCGATGCATGGGAGGTGCTGGACCGCCCAACGCCGTCACCGACATGGCTTGCGTGAGTCCGATCTTTGCATCTTCGCGGATCGGGCCTCGGAGTCCATCGACCATATTCTATTGGGCTGCACGTTCTCCAGGGAGGTATGGCACATTGTGCTTTCCAGGTTGTGCCTACAGCACATCATCACACCTGTTGAGGAGGACTTCATGACGTGGTGGCTGCGTGTGAGGAAGAAGCTGCCCAAACATCCTGCGGCAAGGTTTCGACTCCGCCTTCTTCCCGGGTTGGCGGGCAACTCGAAGGCACGTAACTCCCGCGACGTTCGATGCCACATCCACCACCCCATCGCCGCTGGCTTTGGTGATTAAGGAAGAGGGCACGACCTGGTGTGAGGCTGGCAACGGGCGCCTCGCCGAGCTGTTGGCATGGGCCGGATCTAGATGCCCTGTAACTCTTAGTCGCAAATTCTTCCAAAATGTAGAATCCTGTTTGGGATCCAAAGTAGAAATAGGTTTCGTCTTGGTAACTTGGGTTACCGTGGTAAACTTTGTTTGAACTTTTTTCTGCTTAATGAAAAACACGCAACGGCGTGTTCAAAAAAAAAAAAATTCGGTTGTGTACCATTCACGGTTAATAAAGACTGGAACTTTGTTTCCTAGCTTATCTAAAAAATAATTCAATTATCCGTGGTGGAGACCGGCCTATGCATGATGTTTGCACTATATCCAACATTGCGTTAAACTATATATACTGCTAAAATGGTTCTAGAACCAAAATAAGATTTGGTCCTTTGGACCTCTAAAATAGGAGGAGTTCCTCTCCAAGTATTATTCGGCGTCATTCGACTACCTCTTGTGGAGTCTCTAGCATACATCCAAATTAAGCGAGAGTGAGTGCTCCCAGTCCCATTTATTTGGCTGTGTTTAGTTGGTAAGAAAAGATGAAAAAAACACTGCGTTCGAATCGAAAAGTTTCGTGAAGCACGTTTCGTTTGTTTGTGGTAAACATTATCCTATCATGGCGTAACTACATAATTAGTTTTTTATTTATCTATAATTAGTGCTCCCTACGTGAGATAAAAGATTTAATGTGATAGGTGAATAATGGGTTTGTATTCCTAATTTCAGCATCTAAACACAGCCTAATCAAAGTGAAGACCTTTGTGGGCTGTCGTTGCCTCCCTCTGACGCCGCGCATTCATGCATGATTCGACAAATCTACTAGCTACTACCTCGGTTTGTTTGTTTCTTGTGAGGATGAGCTACCAGAAATGGACTGTATGTACTCCGGTCTCCGGGCCTGCAGAAATGGTTCTAGAAGCAAAACAATCAAGCTGGTCTTGGGTTCATCAGGAACGACGACGTGTACATGCCTTTGCTCCCAATGCAAGTATTTTTTTTCTCTCTCTCTAGTGGATGGGGGACAGCGCATGCATTTGTATTTTCTCTGTTTCGATTTGGCTGCTGTATGTGGGGCCCTTGTGTCATGACGATCGATCGTGCATGTACCTGCGCTTCGAGAAGTCAAACTAGCTAGGCATCGGCATGTATGGACCTGTTTTACCAGCTACTCCCTCCGTCCAAGTTTAAGTGCACGTTTGCACTTGAAAAAATTTCCAAAAATAAGAGGTCACGTTATAGTAGTGGAGTAGGACGTTGACTGATGATCAGTCAGAAGCAAGCACGACTGACTGTGGAAAAAGGGCGCAGCAGAATGATGAAAAGCCGATGGGACCTGTCAAAGTTGCTAACGGTGTCTCGCAAAGAAAAAAGGTTGTTAATGGTGGGATAAAGAGAAACAGAGTACTCCTACTAAAACGCACTGGCACTTGCCGCTGACCGATCCTTCTCTTCCTCATGCATATAGATAGATTTTTATTTTTGTTTCTGTTCTGGAGTTGTAGTAGTTTAGCAGGACACTGATCAGAGTCGCTGAAGATGAAGAATACAGTTACCGAGAGAGAAAACATGGGTTGAGATGAGATGCCGCCACCAGTCCAGGAAACGACCTATAGTTATGCCATTTGTAGTTTGTCTAGATTCAGTTCGGACGATCGTGCATGTGCTCCAACTTCGCTGTCCAAATGATGCTAGTTGCCTTGTAGAAGCTGTCCAAATGACCTTTTTCGCCAGCTAGGCACTAGGACATTGACGGAGGAGTCAACAACAAACAAAAGCAAGCCCGATCGCAGCTCTGAAGTGAAAAGCCTTTGAGAACTGTCAAAGATCGAAGGTGTTAATATAGTGTTGGGCAACAGCATGTGTTTTGGAGGAGGATTATATTAGTAGTTTAGCTGGATCTCAGACACGCATGGACGGACTCTTTCTAGGACCTTATGCATGCACACCAGATCGGACGTGGACACGCCAGTCAACAGAAAATTAAGCATCACCAAGATGCATCTGCATGGAGGTGGAGAGGTTCCTTTTTTTTTTTTTGATGAAAAGGTGGAGAGGATGTACTGTGTATTATGGGGGTTGGTCCAAACGGCACCTTCTTTTTTTTTTTTTTTTTTTTTGACAAGGAAACATAAATTCATATAAGAGGCTGCTAGAACCATTACAGAGTTAATGGTTACAGAGGCAAGCGCGTCCAACAAAGGGCACGCAAGAACATGTGCTGGGTTAGCACAAACACCTGAGAAACCTAAATCTCCTGCATTAATAGAAGCTAAAGCATGTTTAGCTAAAGAGTCTGCCATCTGGTTGTTTGCTCTTCTAATCCTGCGAACAGTGGATGTTGAGGCTTGCACCATGGAGGCTATCCTCTGTGTATGGGGCTTTGATCTCCACTCCAGGGGATTAGTTTGGTCAACGGAGTTGATGAAGTTGACCAACTGTAGATTGTCGGAGAAGAAGTTGACGTCGGAGAGGCCAAGCTGTGTGGTGAGAGTCGTAGCCAACTCCATGGCCACTGTCTCAGCCATGAAGACTGAGGGCGAGACCTGCAATGCCGCCTTGATGAAGAAGTTCAGTGGTGGCTGGGAGTGAGAGCTGATCAAGAAGACACCCATTCCCCGCATTTTCGGGGATCTTGGATAGTGAACCCGCAAAGATGGATGCATCGGTGTAGCAACGAGTCCCATGGACGGAAGCCGGATGTTGCACCAGAATTGGCCCACCGCACTCGCATGGGGCAAGGTGTACCTGTATCGTTAATAGTGGCAACGGCCTGGACATGTTCCAGGGCTTGCTGATGAAATTGTTGTCAAATCACAGGTACTGTCGGATTGGTTGCATTGGCTACATGCTCTCTCTCCTGTGGCAGATGGTCCTGTGGGGATCTCATGGTTGTGGCTTAATGACTAAAGCTGCCCTGTTGTTGCGGTTTCAGTAGGCTCTGTTACCTGTAGGTGAGATTCTTCATGAGCCCAACGCAACATTGCAAATGCGGGTAATCGTGTACCCGCATGGTGTCCAAGACTTGTTTTGGAATTTTTTTTCATTCCTAGCTTTCCAAAGAAACCACATAGTGATAAGTAGTTTGGATAATAAATCATCCGTGATAGCATTTGTGATAATAGTTTGAAGAATTAATTGGACGCCATCATTTTCTTGAGGAAGTAAATCAGTTCTTAACATAGGATTGAAAGAAAACCAAACTGCCCTTGGAAGATTACAATGAAAGAACAAGTGGGCTTCATCTTCAATTTGGCCACAGGTGGCACAATAAGGATCAATGTGATTAGAGTACCTGGAAGCTCTTTCAGCAGTGGCCAAGGCTCTCCTGATCATTCTCCAAGTAAAGGTTTTAACAACGGGAGGTAGTCTTTTTTGTTTCCAAACCTTTTGCATGATTTGGTTGACTTGGGGTAGAATGCTTCTGGAGCCTTATGCTGGTAGCTGCACCTGATTTTGACCTGCAAGGTGACTATAGATGCTCTTAGTGGTACATGTACCATTCTTAGAAGGGATCCATCTAAGAATGTCTTGTGAATCTTGGTTGACTGTAGGCACAGCAGTGATTTCCTGAACAAATTCTTGATCAAAAGTATTGTTTAATAACTGAATATTCCAGTCTTGAGTATTAGTTATCCAAAGATCAGAAACTCTTGTAGGCAGTGGGTTAGTGATAACCGGATCAAGAAGGTGATCATGGATGGATCTCCAGCTAGGACACCAAGGGGACGACCAAACCGAGGAATTACCTGCATGTATTTGGTAAGTTACATTGTCAATGAGATCTTGCCTGACCTGCATGAGTGAGGACCAAAAGACTGATTTTGTCCCTGTATTGCTAGCTGTCCAAAAAGAGGCATTATGGTGATATTTTGCTTTGAGAACAGCAGTCAAGAAATGGTTTTTAGAAGTAACAACATCATAAGCAGTGTGAATAAGTAAGCTCTTATTGACAGTGTGTATGTCCCTAATGCCTAATCCTCCATTTTCTTTTGATTGAGAAATATCCTCCCAAGACCTATAAGCAGTAGGATTAGTTGGGTCATCCTCCTGGACACCTGCCCACCAAAACCTCCTTAAAATAGAGTTAATTTTTTCGATAAAAGTTTTGGGGAAAAGGAAAGTAGACATGTAGTAGACAGGAATAGAGGATAGGACAGATTGAATGTAAGTGAGACGACCTGCATGGTTGAGCTTGTTAGCTTTGACTGTGGTAAGTTTGGCAAGAAATTTGTTGTAAATGAAGCTGTAGGCCCTGTTCTTATCTCTGTGGTTAAAAATAATGGGATGGCCAAGGTGGATAGTATTGGGTAGGAGATCAGGAATAGGAAAAATATTTCTAATATTGTTCCTAGTAGCATGATCTACATTGCGACTGAAGTGGATAAAAGATTTACTAAGGTTGGGAGTCTGGCCTGAGCGCTGACAGAATTCATGAAGGATGCTCTTGATAGTAGTGGCTTCGTGAACGGTGGCGTTGCCACAAAGAATAAGATCATCAGCAAAGAGTAAGGAATGAATAGGGGGACAATTAGGACCTAAAGCGACACCATTAAGATTAGCAGCATGTAAGGCATCTTGTAAAGCAATAGACAACTCATTAATAGCCACTGCAAAAAGAAAAGGTGGTAGAGGACAGCCTTGTCGAATACCTTGCTTTGGATGAAAGTAACCTGTGGGTTCACCATTAACAAGGATAGCCATTGATGTAGTAGTGAAGCATGCACGGAGCGATCGATGAAGTGTTGACGGAGACCAAGTCGCTGCAGAGCTTGAGTAAGGAAATCCCATCGTAGCTTTGTCAAAAGCCTTTGCCAAGTCTATCTTCAGAAGAAAAGCCCTGCAATTCCAATTCTTGAGGCCAAATGAGTGAATAATTTCTTGAGTGATAATAATGCTGGAAGAAATATTCCTATTCTTAATGAAGGCTGACTGCGCTTGGTCAATGAAATTGGGGAGATGAGGTTTGATCTGTCCGCCAAGGGTTTTAGCTATCACCAGTAAATGACGTTGCAAAGGCTAATAGGTGAAGTCTTGAGGGATAAGAGGTTGCATTTTTTTGGGGATCAAAGTAAGATAAGTTTGATTGATCTCCTGGCTAAGAAAGGCATTTCTATAGAAATCACTTACTAACTGATGAACATCATGAGAGAGCCATGGCCATGCCGACTTATAAAAAGCCGCATTAAGACCATCCGGTCTAGGAGACGCGTTGTTACGCATACCTTTGATTATTTGGTGAAGTTCCTGCAAATCCGGAATAGAGTTAGTGAAGTGGTGAAGGTTGTCTTCCTGTATATTGTGGCTGGCTGAGGTGGTCGAGTGGTGGTCTTGGCCTTGTTCTGCCCTCTGCTGCTCATGGGTGTGTGGAGTGAGTATGAGAGACACTTGTTGTTCTTCTGCTTGTTGAGGATACGAAGTAGTAGATGCCTGCAGAGATGAAGTCTGAACATAGTTGTTAGTAGCTTGATTAATTCCAAAAATTTCCTGGAAATAATTTTGAAGAGTAGCAGCAATTTGGTCAGGAGTGGTAGAATCAGAGCCATCTGGGTTTTTGAGATATGCAATGGTATTTTTCCTGTTCCTTTTGATAATGGCCTGGTGGAAGTAGGTCGTGTTCCTGTCACCTAATTTAGCCCAGTTCTTCTTGGCCCTTTGGAGGTGAAAAGCCTCATCTTTGGTAAGAATGTCACTGTGCTGGGTAGTGAGGTGCTTTTGGAGGGCAAAGTCTTGGTCTTGGGGAGGCTTGGATTGCTGTTGGAGAAGGAGATTTTCAATATTGCATAATTGGTCAGATAATTTAGGCTTGGCTTTCCTCCACTTTTTGAGATCAGTGGCTAAATATTTAGTTTTTTGGTGGAAAGAACGATTGGAAGACTTCATCCAACTCTCTTTGGCCACCTCTGCATAATCCTGTTCCATGAGCCACCAATTCTCAAAACGAAAAATTTTGTTAGTTCGAGGACGATTAGAATCAAGCATAGTAAGAATAGGAGCGTGGTCACTACGCAACATGGGTAGATGATACACCGTTGTTCGCGGATAAGTTGTACACCATTCCGCATTCGCCAAACAACGATCAAGCCTCTGGAAAGTAGGGGTTGTACTGAAACGCTTATTCGTCCACGTGTATGCCAGCCCACTGTAACCCAAATCCAGAAATCCACATTGCTTCACATGATCACAGAACATATTAATACGTCTAATATCAGCCCCACCTGGACCCCATTTCTCAGTAGCATGCATAATTTCATTCATGTCACCCATAGCTAAGATAGGAAGGGTGTTATGATTAACAACAAATTGAAGCACCTTGTCCCATATAGTAGTGGTGCTTCGGTGATGAGGATCCCCATAGATACAAACCAAACCAAACTGTCCAGAAGTACTATTGCTATGACACAGAGCTAAAATATAGTGGTGATTGTGATCTACTACAGTGATGGAAACAGCCTGGGTCCAAAACAACCAAAGGCCCCCCGATTGACCCTGAGAAGGGACTACAAAGGCATCCGCAACATTAAAACGATTAACAATGGAGGAGCGTTTGATAGTAGAGTTTCTAGTTTCAGAAATAAAGCATACCTGTGGCTTTGTCGACGTCAGTAGACGGGCGAGATGTTGCATTGTAGAGCTGCGCAGGGATCTACCTGATCCTTGGCAGTTCCATGCCAGCATCGTCCGAGCCGGCGTGCTTGTGGTGGCCTGGTGATGGAGGGGCGCATTGCTGGCGACATCACGGGTGGAGGCGGACCATGAGAGTTAGGCATGACGGGAGAGGCAAAGGGAGGATCAGGTTGGATGATGGATGGCGTAGTGATGCGATTCAGCGAGGAGCGAGGCGGACTAGAGTCAGCGGGCATCAAGGGAGCAGAGGGAGGATCAGGAGGAATGGTGGGAGGTGGTGGGTCGGGAGGGACATCCTCCATAGGAGGGGGCGCCGCCGTGACATGAGTGTCGTCAACCATGGCGGAGAGGGGGATCGAGGAAGTTTAACGACAGAGTCAAGAAATTTGGAGCTAGGAGCTTCATCAACCTGGATAAAGCATGAGAAAAAAAAAAAAAGGAAACGGCGGGATAGATCGATGGGACGGAGAAGGGGATTTTGCTGACAGAATCAACGAATCAGACCCGAATCAACGGATCAGGAACAGGGGAAGTCTACGAACGAAGCAAGCAGCGCCGCCGCAGAACGATTGAAGCAGAACCCACCACTGGGTTGACGAGAAGGAGGCAAACTTGGGTTGATTTGAAGCGGGGATCGAATGGAATGCGATGGGAATATGCTCTGATGGATTATCAGCTTACGGATCAAGGATCTGGTGGGAAATTGGTAGAGGAGAAGTGACTCACGGCATTTCGCCCAAACACGCAATTCGCCCAATACTACTAGGAGCTTTTTGCCGATGAAACTTGGATTGATTTGGAGCTGGGAGCGTGGGGATTCGAGATCGAGTGTGGGAGTGGAGGATTAACGGGAGGGCGGATGAGGATCCGAGCTAGAAAGGAAGGAAGGTAAAAGTACGGCATAGCGCCAGGCATGTCTAACGGCACCTTCGCTCCAGGAAGTCGGCAGCAGCGGCGGTGGCTGCAAATAGTGGCGCGTGGTGAGCGCTCCGATTACTGCATGCGACTAGGCTGTTAGTATTAGTTTATTAGTTTATACTCCCTCCGCCCCATTGACTTTGTCACCTTGGATTCCGTGCCATCTTTTTTCAATGCTTTGTCTTATTCAAAAATTTTACACAAATATAATTTATTTTGTTATGATTTATTTTATCAATAAAGATACTTGAATAATGATTAATTTATTTTGTGATTTGCATAAATATTTTAAATAAGACGGATGGTCAAAGATGAAATTCAAAAGTAAAAACGACGAAGTCCATGAGACGGAGGGAGTACACAAGACACATGAGTGTCATCAGGATCCTTACGAAATCAATCTCGAAATGGAATGAAGTTTCCAAGAGAAAAAAATGGTGCCATCATGATCATCATCGCCAAAGGATTAATTAAGCAAGGAAACATGGAGGTGAACCTACAGGGCCCATGCGTCAGGCAGTACTACGTGCCCATATCCCACACACACTCCACACGTGACCCCGGGACTGAACACTGGAAACTGGGCTCCGAAACCCCAACCTCGGTCGGTCCTTGCGCACGATCCTGTCACCAAAAGCAGAGTCTGCTCTGTTTGCCAACCATGCAGTGCAGGCTGCTCTCGTCTCGATCTGGCTGGTGATTCGGTGGCGCAATCGGCATCCATCCATCAGTACGACTCCCCTGTCAACCAGAGCTCGATTCTCGTCTCAACAGGGTAACAACAGTGAGCTCAAATAATCTCTGCGTGCATGGGTGGTCGATCGACACGACGATTATGGGCTGGGGCCCTGCTATAGTACACCATGCCACGTGACGACGAGCTGAGGAACAGTTTAAAGACGCACACATCATCATCAGCTTCTACAAGACGAGCCTAGATAAAAACAAATCAGCCTTGGTCCTGTGGCGATGGATCATCAGATCAGAGCATGCATGATGACCTAGTATGAGGTGATCACCGCTTCAGATGCCTGATCCAATCCCATCTCATCTGAAGCGGTGACCATTCACGCCCGTCCGTGATTGGTGGTGGATCGATGTGGATGTGGATGTGGATGTGGACCAAGATGTCAACGGGGCCCCGAGACCCGATTCCCCACGGGGAATTCCCCTATTAGGGGGCGGGGATGGTACCAATTACATCCCCACGGGGATACAAATGGTAGAGAAGCTGCCCCCGTCGGGTCTGGCGGGTACGGGGATGGTTTCCCATCCCCCGTCCCCGTTACCCGCGAACCCGCCCCGCGAACAGGAGGCATGGTGTATTTTGGCCTTTGCCTATACCAGCCCACCCATGGCCCATATAGATGCCTCATATAAATAGAACAGAAGCCCTAATTTTCAACTCAATTCCTACTACTCCTCCCAGCCGCCGCCGCCAAGCCAGGAACACAAGCTCAGCTCACAGCCTCACGTGGTCAGGTGCTCTTCTACTCACGAATCCACGATGGCCACTCCTTTCTACCGTCCATCCATGCAAGGGACACCACTATGCATGTTGCATTAGCACACGACACAAGCATGGCAGCATCCAGGCAAGTGTTCGTGCGCGGCCACTCACCGGCGGCATTCCGTCTGCTCACGGCTTCCAACGGCGGTAGCAGCATCCACGGCCACGCGTGGCTCGCAGGGAGGCAGCGGCATCCGCGCGCGGCTCCCCATCGAAGCGGCAACTGTGGCATCGGGGTGCGAGCTCGACAACCCACGGCATCGGCGGATGCTCCGTGCGCATCTCTCCTCGGAGACATTCGACAACGACGCGGGGACGGGGACCCCGTCGGGGAAAAATTCCCCGCACGGGGATGGGGATGGGGAGAATACGTCCCCCGCGACCGTTGACGGGGACGGGGATGGGGAATTTTTTCCTCCACGGGGACGGGGATGGTGAAGTAACCTCCGACGGGGAATTCCCCGTTGACATCTTGGGATGTGGATGTGGATGTGGATGTGGATGGGGATGGGGATGGAGACGGGAGTGGAGTGGCCCCGCTGTAGAATGTCTCGTTTGTCTTTGGGGGCCGGGCCAGGGAAGAGAAGGGAACTGCTCGCTGCCAGCTGCGTGCAGCCGTGGGCGTTAGTGGTGGTAACGCGTATTGGTTGGCGAAATCGCAATTGCACGAAAACAAAGGTTGCTAATCTACTGATACTGAATTTTTTAGGACTAGGCTTGACTGATGACAGCAACAGCAGTGAACAAAATACACTAGGAGTGGGTACATGGTGATCCTGATCCGTTGGAGGGCAAACTGAAGTGAAGTGTGTGCCAGGGCTCACCATCAGCATCTGCCTTCTGGAGGATGATCCTCTTTCGTTGTGTGCTCTAGCAATCTCAATATCTGAATATGCTACATTCAGTTGTGTTGTCTGCTTTTTTTTTTTTGGTATCCTATACTACTACTGTACACTCTTTCCATTGACTGACTCTTCACCATGTTTGCTGTCAATTTTGGCTCTATCTCACTGCTATGCTTCAAGGCCGGCCAAACACAAGCATGCACCGACAAATTTATCTGCTCATGGTTTGGTTTGAGTTTCTGTTTGACTGATGCAAATCAACAGGCAACAGCTACGATAGTTTCCTTTCGTCTCTTGTTACACTAGAGACAAGACACCGGCTGGTAAGATCCAAAAATGAACTGACTCAACCCCTCTCTCATGAGCTCAGCTGAGCCACACACACATGTGTGTGTGTGTGACAGTTGGTTGGGTTTGTTTGTCTCGAGTTTGATCACTGAAATTTTTATTCATCATCCAAGCAAATGGAGGTTCACTGGAATGCAGGCATTACATATCCAATTCAGCACTCCACAAGATACTGGGCTGAATAGTTTGTGCGGGTCAGGGCCCAACAAAGCTGCAGGCTAAGGCCCTGTTTGGATCGTAGTTTTTTTAGAGGAATTTTGAAGGTTTGGAATACTGCAGGGAAAAAAGCCCGTGGTGCGTTTGGAACGTAGGATTGGTAAATTCCTTTCCGGAGGAACGGCAGCGAGCTAGGCGTGTTTCACAGGAAATAAAACATCCGCTCCGACTCGATGGAAACTTTCTCGCTCGTTCTTTTCTCCCGTCGCCGCTCTCTCTGACTCTTCCCGCGTCGCCTCTCTCTCTCCCTCCCGCCATGGTGACCGAACCCTAGAGAAATTTGGCGCTAACAGGTGGAGATGGCAGACCCCCACCAGCGAATCAACCAATCTTCACGAAATCCCCCTCTCCCCGCTTCATCTCGCCTTGCAGCTCCATCGATGCAGGGGTTTGATGTCCACCAATCTGGTGGAAGTCAAGAAATCCAACAAGAATCAGGTACGATTGGATAATGATAAGATTTCCCCTTTATTTTGCCCTTTGTTTTGTATTTAGATCCAAATTTGTGGATCCGGTAACACACGTCCTAATTAGATCTGATCTGTGGAGTCATTTTATCTTTTTGCCTAGGTTTCTGTAATAGATTTGTGTGCCTGTAACTAGGTAGCACTCTCTCCAATACTTAGCAGCTCGCACAAGGAGATAGGACTTACATTTTGTTATATGATGCCTCTAGATTTTTCCCCTCCTGGTAGGATCTGTAATGTCCATTATTTGTCTTATTTTGAAACTGGGATTTTCATCATGTTTGTCATAGGCACATCAAAGAATCGTGCTAAGTGGAATCACCAGAAGAAGCTATATCTTATTGAACTCTTAAAAGTCCATGATGTGCCTAGATATCGGACTCACAATGCATGGAGTAAGGAAGCTTGGACTGTTATTGTGGCTCAGTTCAATAAGAAATTTTCTCTGTCATTTTCTATTGCACAAGTGAAACAAAAGGAACAAGACCTGAAAAAGGAATATCGTACCATAAAAGATTTGGTGGCAGAAAGTGGTTTTGGCTGGGATTCCAATAGAATGATGGTGACGGCACCACCAGATGTTTGGGCAGCAATGGAGGCACGCAAGAATAAGGATGCTCTATTTTGGCGAGACAAATCATTTCCGTACTATGATGATCTGTTTGTTTTGTACGATGGTGAGTGGATAACAGCCTGATAGGTTATTATTTTCACTACTTAAGACCACTCTAAAATATTTTCATATTTTTTACAGGGCGTTATGCCGAAGGAAGAAGTTGTCGTGGTTTGGATCATTATGCCAATAAGACAATATCGCCTTCACAAGTCTCTGCTGATGTGCGCGTGCAGTCACCTTCACCTAGTATACCTGCTCCTGGTTCTTTCAGTTTTGATATTGATGGGGACAGGGATGATACTAATTGGTTTGGTAATGATTCATTTACCCCAATGGGAAATTTCATGTCTCAAGAAACACCAGATGGACCATCTGGCATAAATCTAGCACCACATGTTCCTGAACAATTTGAAGAAACTCTTCATCATAGTGCCCCGCCGTCTACTACAACTCCGAGGCAGTTGATGGTAAGCGTAATAAAAAGCAAAAAGACCAAGCACACTATTACAACTGAAGATTTTCATGAGAAGTACTTGAAGCTGAAAAAAAAGAAGAGATTGAACGATTCGCTGCCATAGAGGAGAAGAAGCTAGATGATCCTTTCAGTATCAGCAAATGCATCACTGTACTTGAGGGGCTTAGTGAGCTGCTACAGACTGGAGATATGCTGAAGCAGCTTTCAATATAGGGTACCTCATTTTTAATACACCAATAGCTCTCTCTATATGATTCCGTAGTTTTGCATGCCGAAGGTTGAATAATTCCTTTGGATTTTGTGGTTTTTGACTTGCTCTTCTCTGTTCTTTTAAGTGATATCTAGTTCCACGGTATGGGGCAAGAAATTCTGGTGTATTTGCATAGCCTGCATCTACAAGGTAGAATTTACCAAGGGGAACACTAAATCCATGGTTAAGTGCATCATGTAGAACTCTTGCATCAGAAGCAGACCCCTCCCAACCAGCATGGACACGCACAAACTTTAGATCAAAGTCACATGCAACCATCATGTTTTGTGATAGACCTTGCTTTCTATTTCTGTATGGTTCTTGTTGTCCACTAGGATACTGCATAAAGGAATATGGCTAATTTCTCTTCCACTGAGACATACCTTGAATCAACAAGTCCTTTTTCACGCAATCTTTGAACAAGAGCTCGGAAAATATTTCTCTCCATATGGAATCGCCTTTGGCATACGACTTCATGCCCAGTTAGTGTTTCATCAATAAATGTGGCTCCATTCCGGACTGATGTATGTATGGGTTGCCTTTCTGATGATCGGGATGAGCTAGCTTCTTGTAAGGAAGGGAGCACGAAGAGAAATAGTTCCTCTTCATTTCTTGATCTACGCTGGTAGCTTGAATCCATGGAAAGAAATGCTATTATCTCTAATGGATGAATGAGAGAATGGAAAAGCTGCTGGCATAGCTAAGAGAATGGCAAAGCTGCTGGCATAGCTGCTGGGATATATATATAGGAAAACGTGAATGTTCCAAACAGCTTGAATCCAACGACATTTGCATGGCTGCAACGGCTACCTGCTGCACAACGGCTATTTCCTCATTGCATAGGAAAACGTGAATGTTCAAAATTTTCCTGCAATCCAAACAGCACAAAGTATTTTTTCCCGTGTTTTGGAATCCTCGTAGTTTTTCACTTTTCACTCTACCCTATTCCTCGCGTTTTTTTCCTTTCCTCTCGTTTTTTTGCATTCCTGTGTTCCAAAAACAAGCCCTAAAGGTTGTCGAAATCGGACGCCTCTTAAGTAAGGTCTGTTTCCCAAAAAAAAAAAAAAAAAAAAAAAAAAAAAAAACAAGGCCGCTTATATACATACAAATGCTTCAAAAGCGAAATGAGTCCCATCATACACTAATTAACCTTATTTTGTAAGCCTAAAAGCACAATGTTATGGCCATCTATGAGAGTCCGGCCAATCAATAACGCAATTGTCGTAGACTCGAACGTACGTGTCACAATTAATTGTATTTATTATGATTTCATGGGATGGGCAATAATTATATCAGATAAAATAACGCAATTGTCGTAGCTAAAGGACCAAGCTACTGTACGCCGCTAGCCCCATGGTGTGTGCAGTGCAGGTCCACAAACATGCCCGTGATGCACAAATAATTTGTCCTAGCTTGGCCACACAAAAATCTCGCTCTGCTCTGCCTCTTGTGCACACCACCACTAATCACTACTAACGAAACGATTTTCCGAGGCACCTATTTTTTTTTTCCGTGGCGGGCACTTTTTTGCCCGCCACGCAAAATACCGGTCAAGCCAGCCTCCTGGCTGCCCGTCACGGAAAATTGATTTTCCGTGGCGGGCACGTTATAATGCCCCGCCACGGAAAATACATATTAACCGTGGCGGGCACGTTAGGAGGCCCGCCACAGAAAATTGATTTTCCGTGGCGGGCGAGCTATAAAGCCCGCAACTAAAAATACCTAGGCCCAGGACGCGGTGTGAGGCCCAAAAGGCCCGTTAGCGTGGTCACATGTATATAAGCAACAGTTAGGGTTTTGGGGCACCCATTCACCCATCCACACAGTCGGCCGCACTCCCCTGTCTCCTCCACTCATTCACCCGCGCCCTCCCTTCCTCCCGTAGCCGCCCGACCTCCCTCCTCCACTCGTACACATGCAGCCGCCGCACCCTCCCCTTTCCTCCCGTGCATGCCGCCGCGTTATGCAGCCACATCCCTTCTCCTCCCGTTCATGCAACCGCGCTCTCCCCTTTCCTCCCGTTCATGCGCAACCAATCGATGTGCGGCGGTCGGAGGTGCGCGTGCGCGGCGTCACGGTGGCCCGTCGACCTGGAAGCAGGCGTTGTGCGCTCAGAAGCAAATCCGGTGAGGACGTGCTCCTTCCCTTCCTCCCGTCTCTCATCCCTCTCTTCCTCACTCTTCCCTTCCTCTACAGATCCGGCGAGGAGGTGCCAGCTGATGGCGGATTCAGCGAGGAGAAGGTCCATGGCGGCGGTAGATCGGAACCCTAGGCATGGGGATCCGGCGAGTGGAGCCGGCGCCGGCGACCCGGAACCCTAGGCGTGCGGATCCGGCGGTGGCGGGGTCTACTACAGCTGGACCAGCGGCGGATCTCCAAGCGGTGTCGACGACGAGGGGTCAGATCCACGACGGCGACGGCGGCGGCGGCACTGCAGCCCTAGATGGGCTCGCCGGGCCCGTGGATGGGCTTGGCGGGCCTGTCTAGGGTTTTTCTTTTTTTTTTAACCCCGTGGCGGCATTTTAATGCGCCCGCCACGGACATCCATCCTATTTACCGTGACCTTTCAAG
The DNA here is from genome assembly GCA_015847255.1 of Hyparrhenia diplandra. Classification (NCBI taxonomy): domain Eukaryota; kingdom Viridiplantae; phylum Streptophyta; class Magnoliopsida; order Poales; family Poaceae; genus Hyparrhenia; species Hyparrhenia diplandra. Next base: position 141,679 of record JADLZK010002596.1, read on the forward strand.
CGTGGCGGGCTCCAATGCCCGCCACGCAAAATCAAAAATGACCGCCACGCAAAAGATTTTAGCTACTCCCTCTGTTCCAGAAAACTTGCAATTCTCGCTTTCGAGAAAAACAGCATTTTCAAACTGCCGGCAATTATTTATTAAAATATATAAAAATTTTATACTAAAATTAGTATTATCGGAAAGATCTTTAACTAGTTTTTTTAACAAAAAGATTTTAGCTACTAGTGAATAAGTCCATGTCCCAGTTGCAAATGAAATGGAACGGAGGGAAGGACTAGTGAATTTTCCTTTTTCCAGTATACGACGAAAAAAAAAAAAACATATTGTATTATAAAAGAAAAACAAGACAGAATTCGTATTGTCCTTGCACGTACGTGATGGAGTCGTCACCGTATCGGCACGTCACATTAGCGCTTGTGTATGCCACACAGATATTGAGCCAGCATATAGCAAGCACCGCACATGCATCATTTGTAGCTTGTCACCGTACCGGCCAGCCTACCACGACCTTGCACATCACTAGGCGTACGTACGTCCTCTTCTTTCGCTTTACAACTTTTATTTAAAATGACTCGACACGGATCGCGAATGGTATCATGAACGAACAACTAATATCAAGAAAGCATCCTAGCCGTGTTTCAAAGCTATCCCTCTGTCAAGGAGGAGTGAAAAAAGATAAGGAGTATATGTGCGTGTGAAAGACCTTACTCATCTTAATGCATACTCCGTACATGGCCGTGCAATAGCTAAGTCTTTTAAATCGTCTAGAATCTTTCTAGGATGATTGACGCCAGCCGAAACTAAATCAAGATAGCATCCTAGCCGTGTTTGAAAGCTAGCTAGTTTCATATGTCCCTCCCTCAAGTTGGAGTGAAAAAAGATACATGAGTATATATATATAATTCGAGTGTGCGTGAGAGACATCTTAATAATCCATACATGGCCGTGCAATATATATAGCTAAGGGGGTATGTTTGGTTCTCTCAATATTACAGACTAGTGATTAATTTTTAGTGTTACTTAGTACCTAAATTATTAAGGTTACTAAATATAGGGACTAAATGAGAAGCTGAGGATCTTATTTAATCTCTAGTCTATTAGTCTTTCAAGAGGTTCTAATCGGGACTACTAGTCTCACTTATTCCCTAGTCCTAACAATCCAAACACTCTCTAAGTCTTTTAAAATTAAATTGTTTAGAATATATCTAGAATATTTTTTTGAATAGGTCACCGGAGGGGTTTAACCCCCACCTGAATTTTCATTATGCATTAAGTGTTTGATAGGTATATATCTAGAATATAAGGAATGGAGTATATACATAGCGCCGGTGTCATGACCCAGGATGGTCGTTCACTCGACGTTCCCCCACTGATGAGAACACCGACGTTCCCCCAGGCGCTGAAGAGGAGAAGGTCGTTCACTCGCCGACTTTCGACGACGACAATGATCTGCTACACCTGCTGGACATCCTGCTGACATTAGCAACGGTGGAGAACACCGTCCAACAAGCTGCAGATCCAGCAAAGGCGCCACCATCAGCACCACGTCAGCGGAACATCAGGTACACCGCTGCTCAATTAACAAGAACGACACTCCTCTTTCTCTGGCTCCTTTGCATCACCAAGAAGGCGCCACTGGAGAAAGGAGCCACCGTACCATGGTGCTTCGATCACCCGCGGCTTTGGGCCACCCATCGATGGCGACAACAACGACAACTTCGTGCATCCTCGATGGAATGACGCCTTGATCGACTACATCTATGGTCCCGACACCTACGTCAAGAACATGGCCGTAGCAGACACCACGGCGCCACTCAATAATCATCGCACCTCGGCTATGACAGCCGGGACAACTCCAGAGCCAAACCAGTTGGCTTCCCCATTCGCCGACGATGTCTACGCCCAGTATGACTACGCCAACAAGCCTTGGGCTGCAATACACCAGGAGGCACCTTACAGAAGAAGCATGGTGATCCACCTCGCCCCAGAGTTCGACCTCCCCGTCTCCAGCAAGCCTCGACTTATGAGCTTCACGGACGACGACAAGAGGTACATGACACCAACATCAATCCCATACCTCGTCAACCTCGTCACTATCTCAGAGGCTCTCGCTCCACCTCGAATGGCTACATCCACGGACTACGAGTTGCATGGCCTCGCCAGAACCATCAAGCTCCAGAAGGCAACACCAGCTTGGGCTCCAGTAATGGCGATCATCTTCCTCAACATTCATCGCTACTACGCCAAGGTGCTATGGAATGTTCTCGAACCAGGTGGACTCTTCCTGCACACTCTTAAGCATCAACAAAGGCCGTGCTGCTACCGATCACCCCATCAACAACGACAACCGTAGGGAACCACAGCGCGAGGGCTACTTTGTTTGAAAAAAAAGGGGAGAGATGTCATGACCCGGGGATGGGCCTCACGGCCGGGGCCCAGGCACGCGCAGCGCCCTTTGGCTGCCGGCCGCCGCCGCCCGCCGTGATCCGCCACGTCATCGCTTCTTTATTAAGTAAAATATATTTTAGGAAATAAAGGATAGGCATAAAATAGGAAAGGAATATGCTTTTAAAGAGGGATTCTAATCTATGAGGAAACCTCTAGAACCTTCCTAGCTTAGCCGCCAAGTCTCCTTCGGACTATAAATACAAGGGGGCTGTAGACGGTTGAATCTTAAGCGAGAAAAATAAAAAAAGGGTAGCTCCCCAAACAGCTTATCTCTCTAGCTCTCTCTCTCGCGCGCGCACACCTCCCGCAACCACCGCCCCCACGCGCGCCTCCAGGCCGCGGCCGACCGCCGCCGTTCCGGCGTGGCCACGCTGCGCCGCCCACCTCCACCGCCCCGACGCGCCGCCGCCAAGGGCGCGGCCGGTCCGCCGCCCACGCCGCCCGCCGTCTTCCTCGCCGTCCTCACCCTCGACGATCAACAATCAGGTATTAATTCGGCCCAATCTAGCCTCGAGTCGACAGCCCGGCAACATAAATCCAAACACTCCATAAGTCCTCTTGCAAAGTATGCATGGTCGTCAATAGTCCATACGTCCATTCCATACCATATCCAAGTATCTATCGGAATAGTGCCTGTTGTGGATGCAGGGATCTAACATCCGTTAAGTTGTAAAAAAAAAAAACATCGGTTGCCACAAGGCAAGAGAAAGAAAGGGGGATTGACAAATATTTTTCTCATTTTTTTTTCAAAATTTTCTTGGGTCCAAAAAAAAATATAAGAAATAAAATGAAATATGTTGTGTTGTAAGCTGTAGCTATTTTTTACCTACCATATATATTGTCATTATTGTAGAGACAAGATATCAAGTTTTGTGAATCTAATGACGATGATGCTATGAGGGGCACTCCCAACCCAGACTCTATGATAAAGTCTAGGTTGGGAGTGCCCCGACAAAGGTACGAATTTTTGCAATGCCGGCTAGGCCTGCTAATGGGGCGGGTGGGAACGGGTATTTTGGGGCGGGTTTTAATACGGGTACTATTGGGGCGGGTGAAAACGGGTGACACCGTGAAACGGGTTGGGGCGGGTTGAGTTGACGTCACAAACGGGTTGAAACGGGTTGTAGTTCTATGGTCATAGATCGACGCATAAATCACATATCATCTTCCGTCGTGACTTCGGGTTGGGGCGGGTTGGGGCATTGGGCCAACGGGGTGGGGCGGGCGGGTGGTAATTAGAGCTTTTAAAAATGGGTTATGGGTTTGGGGCGGGTTTAACCCCGCTAGCAGGGCTAATGCCGGCCATAATAAGGCCTCGAATCAATTATGCAGCCGATCGATATCGATCAACGTGCTAAGAAGATCCAAACAATTGATAGATGGACCTCTCATTGTCACGGTCGCTCCGAGATCCACGTCGTCCGGTTCACAGTAACCACACGCCGCTTATTACTGACAAGCGAGGGTTAGCAAATATCCACAGATGCTGCAATACCTCTACTTAAAGCACAGGTCGTAGCAGCAGTAGCATGCATCGGCTCACGCACATACATACGCACCTGTCGACTCTCTCAACCAGTGTCCTGTGATGGCCACGATGCACCCGGAGGCAACTGGCAATGGCATCCGGCGGCGGCGCTATGATGCCGCCATCCCGCTGCTGATCGCCGCCGTAGTAGTGGTCCTCGCGGCACACGGTGTCCCAGACGGCGTCGGCGGCGCACCCGCCGCGTGGCGGGGTGACGAGCAGGTACGTGCGGAAGCACCAGGCGTCGGACGACATGCCGCTGGACGCGGACGTGTTCGCGGTTCCACCGGGCCGGAACGCGCCGCAGCAGGTGCACATCGGGCTGGCGGACCAGACGGGCACCGCCATCTTCGTGTCCTGGGTCACCGTGGAGGAGCAAGGCAACAGCACCGTCCTGTACGGCCGCGCCGCCGACAAGCTCGACCTCGCCGCCGAGGGCGCCGTCACGCGCTACACCTACTACAACTACACGTCCGGGTACATCCACCACTGCACTCTCACGAACCTCGACCACGGAACCAAGTACTACTACGCCGTCGGGTTCGGCGACACGGTGCGCACGTTCTGGTTTACCACGCCGCCGGCAATTCGCTCTACGAGCTGAAGCGCGTGGACAGGGAGACGACGCCATGGCTCTTCATCAGCACGCACGTGCCGTGGTACAACAGCAACAACTTCCACTACATGGAGGGCGAGCCGATGCGGGCGCAGTTCGAGAAGATGGCCGTGGACGCCCGCGTCGACGCCGTCTTCTCCGGCCACGTCCACGCCTACGAGCGCACCCACAGGTACTCCAACATCAAGTACAACGTCACCGACGGCAAGTGCACGCCCATCGCCGACCGCCGCGCGCCCGTGTACGTCGTCATCGGCGACGGTGGAAACGTTGAGGGACTCGCCGACGAGCTCACCTGGCCGCGGCCGGCCTACTCGGCGTTCCGGGAGTACAGAACCGCACGCACGTCTACTACGCGTGGTACCGCAACCACGACGGCAACAAGGTCACCGCGGACACCATGTGGTTCACGAACCGCTACCACATGCCCAACCACGACGATTCCGTCTACTCTATCGACCCGCCTGCCGCGGCCAAGCCAAACAAGGTCGCCTACGCGTACGCGTAGTAGCGTAATAATCCGTCATAGTACATTGTGCTTGATGCTAATAAGGCCACTTTATATTGCTGCCACCGACATACATACATGGATATAATGTGCCTGTCAACGAGACATATGGGACAAGTAAATATACTACTTTTTTATTGCTTATGAGTAGTCCATAAGCTTACGGTGATATTGGCATTCGTACGTCCAATGAGACGACATCCCATTGGACGCGCCGCTTCCGCACGTCTAGCACAAAGGGAGTAGAAGAAAAAACAAGACCGCTCCTTGCGCAAGGACCCACGTCCATCCCCATGTCCACGGATCCGTCCTCGCCCCAACCACATCGGGATCCCAGCACATCCGCTTGCCACGACCTCGCCCCCAACAACACGCCCTTGCAAACGGAGAAAAACTTATTGTAACATCGAATCAACATCTAAATGAAACAAACAAAAATATGAATTGCATCATGAACAAAAATCCACTGCAAACATTGAAAACATCCGCTGCAACATCGAAACAATGTTGCAACACCGAACAAATTATTTGCAACATAGAAAGAACATGTAATGCAACAAAGGAAAAAAATATGAATTGAAACAATAAAAACACTCAACAACTACTACTGCAACACCTAAAATAAAGACATTGCAACAATGAAAAATCATTCGTTGCAACATTCAGAACAACACATTGCAACAACAACGAGATCTGCCCCCAGTGATCATCGGAATCCTACACATGCCCACATCCTTAGATCCAGAGGGAGGGAGAGGAGAAGTTGGAGAAGGAGGAGGAAAGCTTAGAACTAGAAAGGACTGCCCCTACCTCGTCGGAGTCGCTGTGGTCGTTCTTGTCTCCGGTGAAGGAATGGAGGAAGTGAGGGGAAGGGAGCGCAGGAGCGCGAGCATTGCGGCGGCACCGATGTTGACTGCAAGCACGACCTCCTGGTGGGGAATGGTGGTGTCTGTAGCACCTCGATGCAGTGAGGGCGTGAAGCACAGTGTGTAGGGCTTGGGGGCGCGCATGACACGACCAGACGGAGTGGCACATGGCGGGGATGAAGCACGGCGACGTGGCTTGGCGCAGGCGGACAGCGTAGTGAGCCGCGCCGAAGTTAAGCGAGAAGATCGGGATTTTTATTGGGAGGCTTTCGAAGCATGTACATAAAGACGAGAGAAGACAACGATGGGCTTGTTGGGCCCATCGTTGTGGTCGAGTGAGTTGAGCATCGTCCAATTCGTTTAGGACGTCCGCAAGTAGCATTACCGATATGAGTTGTTTTTACTATGGACTACCGTGTTGTTAGTTGGTGGATGATACTCCCCATCTCATAAATAAACGCAATTTTTTGATTTTTACAATTTCGTTTTGACCGTCCGTTTTACTTAAAAAAATTAATAAATGTTATTTGTTCGGATATGACTTATCTTTCGTTAATGATATTTTCATAATGATTTATTTATTTTATTATTTGTATAAAAAATTTAAATAAAACGAATGGTCAAAGATGAATTAGAACGGAGGTTGTATTTTAGTATGAACAGCTACTGTGGACTGAGGTTGCTCGAGGGAAGCGAGACCATGGGAAGTTTCCGCGTGCCGTCCGCGGCAGCTTTCCCCATCCATACGCGGAGCGCGGACTGACGAGCCGCCGTTGACTGACCTGCTGCTATAGCGGTGAGTGTGGTCTGTGGAGTCATCCGCATCCGGCATTCCTGCTCCCGGCTTCCGGCCATGGCTTTGGCTGGAATCGGGGAGGCGCTCGCGTCCGTAGTGCTCAAGGAGGTGTCGCGCAAGCTGGGATCCGCCATCGGGGAGCAGATCAAGGCGCGATGGAATCTGGAGCGAGACATGGAGGACATCAAGAGCACGCTGGGGATAGTGCAAGCAGTACTGAGGGATGCGGAGAGGCGATCCGTCAGGGAGGAAGCGGTCAATCTTTGGCTCAAGATGCTCAAGGACGGCGCCTACGACATCTCTGACATGTTCGATGAATTTGAAGTCAAATTGACAAAGGTAAATCTTCTTGCTTGTGCTATAAATGGAAAAGGCTCATTTTCCCCCATAGTAATAGTCTATTTAGTCTTCTTTATTCATTACTAGCTGACAAGTTGTTGCATCAGTAATTGTTTAGGAACTTTCTCTGTTTTCCTCCCTTTTAAAACTGGGTTTCAATGATTTCATATTGAACAGGGGAGGATCTCTAGCTCTGCTGCCAAGTTTACTTTGGGTAAAGAGCTGAAGAATATGAGAAAAAAGTTAACAAAGATAGCAGCTCAGCGCACACAGTTTGCATTCAACCTAGACACTTGTTCAACAGACAACGAAGAAATCAAGAAGAGGCAAACGACATCAAAGATCAATAGAGCAACTATCGTTGGAAGGCAGAAAGAGAAGGATGACATTGTAACATTACTAAAATCAGATGAGGAACAAGAAACAGTGGTTATCCCGATCTTTGGTTTCGGGGGTATTGGTAAGATCACACTAGCTAGATTGGTTTTCAATGATGACCGGATGCAAGATTTCGATCTGTGAGTATGGGTTTATGTGTCCCCACATTTTGATTTAGGAAATGATTGGCAAAAGTATAATATCACAAATCAAACAACATGTTGAGGGTTTGGATGGTCTACAGGCTATAAGTAATTCTCTAGATGAGACATTGGGTGGCAGAAGTTGCTTGATTATTTTGGATGATGTATGGGAGAGCAACTGCTTTCAGTTGGCTGAATTAAGGCTGATGTTAAGTAACTTCAAGGAGAAAAGCAAGATTAGGATCATTGTAACTACACGAACTGAAGAAGTTGCAAGGAACATAGGCACTGTTACACCATACAAGCTGAAGCCATTGTCTGATGATCATTGCTGGACATTGTTCAAACATAATGCTTTTGAATCTGGTGTCTCCTCCAGAGAAGATAAGAATGTGTTGGACAAAATCGGGTGGGATATTGCAAAGAAGTGCCAAGGAGTGCCGATGGCAGTTCAAGCTCTTGGGTCTACGCTGCGCTACAAAAATGTTGAAACATGGAAAAAGGTGAGGGATAGTGATATTTGGGATGGATCCTCAACCACCGATATGCTGCCATCGCTGAAGCTTAGTTATTACCAGATGACTGATTACTCGAAGCTTTGCTTTTCCTATTGCTCAGTGTTTCCTAAAGGCTGTGAGATACATAGGAGTGATCTAATTCAGCAGTGGATATCTCTTGGATTCATTCCATCCAGCCTTGGAGAACACTTGGCACTAGAGGAGATTGGACAGAACTATGTGAACGAGCTACTAGGAATGTCCTTTCTCCAATACTCAAGGCTAACATCCTCGGTGAGTTATTAGTATTAGTAGTACATCTTGCTACTCTTGGAAATTTAATTGATATATAGACTAAAATTGCAGGTTGGTGTTTTTTGAACTAGATGAATTAATATATTCTATTTATTGCAGATAACCAGGGAGGATACAACTAATTCTATGATGCTTAGCATGCATGATTTAATTCATGATCTTGCTAGATCTGTTCTTGGCGATGAACTGCTTTTTGTGGATGGTAAAAAGGGATACGATTCTACAAGTGGCAATCACCGGTATGCATTAGTAGTCAATGGTACGAGAGAAATAGATTTCAGCAATTATGCTCATGCCAAATTAAGATCTCTGCATATTTTTGACTCTGTGGAAATTCATCCGTCCTTGTATAGTAAATGTAAATCGTTGCGTGTCTTGGATTTAAGCAAGTTTTCCAGTGGAAACTTTCCAGCCTCTATTGGTGAATTATCAGGTGACCTGATGAACCTCTCACATTTATACCTGAGGATATCACTAGCCTTTCAAAGCTGATGTATTTGAACATAAGTGGTTCCTCCAAAATTTCTATGCTGCCCGACTCAATTAAGGCACTTAGAAGCTTACTGTATCTAGACCTATCTAGGTCTTGTAACCTTTCTTCACTACCAGAATCATTCGGAGACCTGACAAACCTTTCACATTTAAACCTTGCAAATTGTTCTTTACTCAAAGCTTTTCCCGATTCAGTAAACAAACTCAAAAGCTTGCTACATCTAATTCTAGATCTATCTGCCTGTTGTAACCTATGTTCATTACCAGAATCGTTCGGTGACCTGGAAAACCTCTCACATTTGAACCTCACAAATTGTTCTCTATTCAAAGCTTTACCGAAATCAGTAAACAAACTCAGAAGCTTGCTACATCTAGACCTATCTGGGTGTTGTAACCTCTGTTCATTACCAGAATCATTCGGCGACCTGACAAACCTCACAGATTTGAACCTGGCGAATTGTATTCTTCTCAATACTTTGCCATATTCAGTAAACAAACTCAGAAACTTGTTGCGGCTGGACCTATCAGGGTGCTGTGTAACCTGTGTTCATTGCCAGAATTATCAGGTGACCTGATGAACCTCTCACATTTATACCTGGCGAATTGCACACTTCTCAAAACTTTGCCTGAGTCAGTGGACAAACTCAAAAGCTTGCTACATCTAGACCTAAGTGGCTGTACTAGCCTCTGTTCGTTACCAGAGTAATTTGGTGAGCTGATAAATCTATCACATTTGAATCTGGCAAAATGTACTGATCTTTGTTCTTTGCCCAAATCTTTTGGAAGGCTATGTGAACTTCTGTATCTGAACCTGTCAGGTTTGATATTGAAACTATCTGTTGTCTTACTAAGCTACAGTACCTAAACCTGTCACTTTGTCCAAGTCTCATGCATATACCCGAATCTGTAAACAATCTAAAAAATCTCCATACTTTAGATCTCTCTAGATGTCACTGGATTGAGATATTTCCAGAAAGCCTATGCGGAATGGCCAGCCTCAAGTTTCTGCTAATACATAAGTGCACACCCTGGTTGCAACAGCGTGTCAGGGAGTCTCAGTTTAAGAATGATATGCTAACATTGCCCAAATTTGTTGTTCAAAGAACAGCTTCAGGCACGTTCAGCAACTTTCCACTCCTCCATTCTGTATATCCTGTAGAGCTTGAAATTGAATGCCTTGAAAACGTGACAAGTATCGAAGAAGTGGATGCAGTAAATCTGGCAGATAAATCAATACTTTCCAAATTGGTATTGGCATGGACACCAGCAGCTGAACGTTTCGTGGAGGATGAGGCTTTGCTTCGAGGACTCCAGCCTCCTGAAAATCTCATGTTTATAAAAGTACAAGGCTACATGGGATCCTTTTCTGGCTGGATGATTGGTATGGAATCATGTCTACTGCATCTTGTTTGCATTGAGATGGTAGATTTACCGAGATGTGAACAACTACCAGTGTTTGGCCAATTACCAAATCTAGAGCGATTGATTCTGAAGAAAATGCCAACCTTCAGGAAACTAGGACCTGAAATCTGTGGGGGAAGTGGAGCATTTAAGAAACTGAAAGATTTCACACTGGTAGATCTTGACACCTTAGAAGAGTGGGTTACCAAGGTTCCACTGAATGGTGAGTTCATGTTCCCCAGTCTTCAAAAGTTGGATATCTGTCGTTGCCCTAAGTTAAGGCTGACACCATGCCTGCCTAGAGCAATTGAATGTAGAATCAAAGCGAGTGATGAAATTATAGCAAGTCAATATGGTGCAGGCTCACCATCCTCTTTGACACGATCAAAACTGCATGTTACAAGCTGCCAGCTGCAACCCAACCGGTGGGCACTTCACAGGTTTCTCCCTTCTCTTGAGGTATTGGAAATTTCAAACTATCGACAGGGAAAATTGCCAGACAGCATCCGATTCCTGGTATCACTGCGGTCACTGAAAATGGATGTGTTCACTGATGATCCAAAAGAACAATTCAATTGGTTACTATTTCTTGCTGCAATTTCTGGTGGCCGGGAGCTTGCTCAACCTGCAGCATCGGAGAATTTGCAAATAAATTTTAATTGTGAATTGCAAACTTGGTGCAAGAAGCATGATAGGTGGACCTTGCAGAACAGCAAAAACGAGGTAGCTTTTAGAGCAGTTTTTAGTATGCCCTCTTGCATTGTCGTCCAGTCTGCACTGCACCTTGCTTTACATTTCACGTTAATGATGTGTCAAGCAGTTTTCCTTATGTTATTATTTATGTCTTATATGCTTATTATGTTTTATATGCTTAAATAAGAAAACATGTATTGAAATTTGACTCCTAATGTTGTTATTTTTTGAGGAGTCGGCAATTTCCTTTGAACGATACTTGCACTACCTCAATTGGAATGAAGAAATAAGACCCCTGAGCAGGTACATCCTTCGGTTGAAGCAGCAAGCTGAAGCATTGAGTGCCGTTGGGCAGACTCTTCGTGTTGATGAAGTCATCAGATTAAAGCTCCGGGACAATTGGTGCTCTAATCATGATAAGGAAGCCATCACACACGTCCTGGGCACCTATTACAGGGAAGGAGGAATTGACTTGTCTGTTCGGTGCAGCTCTAGCACTGGCTCCTCGCGCGAAAGGTTGTGGGTCACCGAAGAGGAAGAGGATAAAAGGTTCTGGTTCGACTTCGAACAGTGGATCACGAGTGGAGAAGCCGCACAATGCCGAATTAACAAGATCACACTGAATGATTTCTATACTCGTCTTGTGATACATGAGGAGTTTGTGATATGTGAGGAGGAGTATCGTCGGTGGTGGTACTGGCACCCACACCAACATCCACAAAACCGATCTCAGTTGAGAGGGTACACAAGCGATGAGACACCGCTTTGCCAGGTCTGACAAATTTCGCTCATAGGAGTACAGTAATTGACAACACGAATGCTATGTATTTGCAGGATCTGCTACCTCCTGCACCATCAACGTTGGACTCAGGCGACCTGGACCACATCATTAGTGTGACCAGCACGGAGGAGAAATACGACGCCACTTGGCAAACTACGAATGAGTCAGGTATGCCATTTGTGTGTGGTGTTGTTGGGGTAGCACTTCTCTACACCTTCAGGGTTCTGGCTGTGTGGACCCGGCTGTGGGTATATATCGGTTTTAGCATGCAGTGTTGGTCACTACTCACTACATGTTTTGATTTCACTTTTCTCATAGCCACGGCAGGGCTGATTTTGTCATTGCTGATCTTTTGTTGCCTTGAGGATGTGCAGTGCATAAGGAGGTCGAGCGGGTCGAGCGTGATGAGGCTGAGGAGGCATAGGAGGTTCAGATGGGCATTGTTGACCATGCAGATGCGGAGGACTGGAGGAGGCAGATAGGCTCTGAGAGGTGCAAATCGATCTTGGTTCTGAGATGTATGCACTATGGGGAGCACATCTTGCGCCTTGAAGAATCAAATTGTGTGCGTGTCTGCCGTTTGTGCAATGTGGCTCGCGCCGTGCATGGTATTCGCCCAATGTCTGTCCAACGACTGCTGGTTAATAAGGGCTTGCAGAAGAAGGTCGACTGGGCGAGGCCGCTACAGCTACTGGGCGCTGTGGCTGTCCGAACACACATGTATCGGTGTTGTGCTGTTTGTCTTGCATACACAGTATTACTACTGGTATATATGTTGTGATTTTTGTCCTTGCTGTGCTTGCTTAGGGTATCGTGTGTGACAATGTTATATAGTCTGCGATACGATTTTCCATTTCACCTTCGGTATCTTGCCAATCTTGGCCTGTATAACATTTTGGCATAGCGGACTGCACCGAGCTCCATTCGTGGTCTTCAATTTATGTTGTTTGAGTCTGCTCTGGTGCGTGTGTCTTTAACATCAATGGCAATCTGGTGTGTGCGTTGTCCTGTCTCCTGTGAAATAAATCTACGTACGTCTCGTGGCACCGTCCGTTCCACAGGCTTGCGGCCGAAATCAACGAATGGATGAAAGTTAAGACGAGAAGCATGCTCTGGTCCCATCGCACAGGAGAGTCTACGAACAACAATCACCACACCATACAGACTGAGGATCCCCGTCCTCTGGTACCTATATGTCAAAAAGTGATTAAAAATCAATAAAAAAGAGAAGGATCGGACCTACAGCAAGTGAGGTGGCTTGACATGACTGGTTGTAGTTATGATCGGTCAAGCCGCCTCAATTTTATTGTAATCGAAAAAAATTAATAGAAAAAGTCAATGTAAGACCTTTTTTTTTTTTAACCAAAAGGCAATGTAAGGCCCTGTAACATAGAAGTGAGATCTTGAAGCGGCGATCGGATCAGTGGTGGAGCTACTGAAAATATACATTCGTCCCTACCCTGAATCGGGCAGGTGCAAAACAATTAGCGTGAGAATAACCTTTTTTATCCCGAATTTTAATTGGTCGTCAAACTCTCATCTATCTCAATGAAATAGACGCAAGGTCATGACCGATTTATTAAAAAAAAAAATTGAGACATTGGCTTTTCCAACATGATGAAAGCAACGGGCGTGGCCTCCTCTTTTTCAACTTCTTATTGATCGAAATTTTTTTAACACTCACAACACAAGCTCCACTAAATTTGCATTCTAGGGCTAATTCATATGCATTGATTATTTGATTAGCCATATGTACTTAGTTTCAGTTTTCACACATCACTGTTTGATTGGAAACTGACGCTTTCTGACATCACATTGCCCACGAATTCTGCATACGTCATGATGGAAAGATATTGAATTGGTAGGTCGTTGAATATCTAGAGCACATGCCAATAGACAGAACAAAGAAGAATGCACATCAAGTGGAGTTGGCATCGGATCAAAAATAAATGAGAGGCACTGTTCTTGAAGATCTTTTAGAGGGGACCTTGAAAACCATTGCAGCATGATAAAAAAAGGTTTAGGGTAACAATTAGTAGGACAATAGGGAGCAAGCTAGTGATAACGTCCTATACAGGCTATACTCCTTTTGTTCTAAAGTAGCTGCACATCTTAGGTTTAAGTTAAATATTTTGAAATTTTATCAAATATATAAAAATATTATGAGATATAAATGTTGATGATACTATTTCTATAAGATTTTTTTTTTTTTTGACTTTTTGCAAAATGGGATTTGCAGCAAATCTTAAAATGGAGTGAATATATAATCTTATATATGGGGAAAATGAACCCTAGTTTTATTTTCCTGCCTGTGATGGTTTAATAAGGTTCTCTAGACTGTGATCTACACGTCATGAAATTGCATATATGGATGGAAATTGCAGTTTCGCTGGATAACTTGCACTGTACAGTTTTTTTTGTTAATTGTTGAATGATGGCAAACATGCTATACACTCTGAATGGTCTGCATGTCTGTGTTTTTGACACACCGAAATCGAGTTGCATTCAGATAAAGGACAGGGGACATAGAACGGATGGAGGAACGGAATGCGGGATCCGCGACGCTGTGTGATGTCTGGATCCATGACGTAGGATGGGGATGGCGCGACTCCGATGGAGGTGGTTGGAAGCCGTCGGTGATGGCCCAAGAAGAGCAGGCTGACGTCATGGAGGAGCCGGCGTTGGCAGCGCCCTTGTCCGCGGCTGAGCGCGTCATGGAGAGCGGGGCGGGAGCTGAGCGACGTGCCCGGGCAGGCGGCGGTTCGGCCCGGCAATGGCGGCAACCTTGGCCAAGTAGAGCGGAGTGGGGAGTGCCGGGCATTGATGTACCTTGCTGTACGAATTGCTAAAGATTAACCTTAGCTATGTTGTGCTTGTGTGGAAGACATATAAGTAACCTAGGAAGTTGTCGTATTGAATGAAAGATGGAGAATAGATAATTAACGATTGATACTCTGCTAAAGTATATCAACCCATTGCATTGGAAAAGGAAAAAAATTAACAGTTTACAAAACCATCAACACCTGAACTGTTAAAAGCAGTATTACATAACAAAGCAAACAAATACAGCCTAAAAGTTACACAGGATTGAAGCCATAATGCCCAGACAACTAAGAAAGGGCACTGCCCAGACAACTAAGAAAGGGCTCTGGTATTAATCGGGCACTCACTATCGAGTGCCCTTCCATTATTAAAGCAGCACATTACATGCTGCCGGCTGGTGTCTTGCGGGCCATTGCATATTTTTCAACATAAAAAGCCTTCAAAGGTGGTGTCACATGCAGCATCAGTCCAAAACATGGCGTCAGGAAAGCAATCAAACCCAGGGACATCCATTTACTATCGCAATAGATTATGAGAGCAGATACAGTAAAAATGTACTGTGCACATAGCGCCAGAAAGAGAGCATTCTGCAAAACAATAACAGCGGGATCAAAATGGAGAAACAAAAGAGATGGGAAACATTTTAACAAAAATGATACTACACAGATTGCAGGGCAATCATCTTTTTTCAACAAAATATGACATTACCTCTTTCATGCTTGAAATAAACCTATTGTACTATATGAGTATATATGGACATGCTGCCCTTCAACCTTAACCATCTCCTTGACAAGGTTATGTATGATCTATCTTTTATGTTTACCATCCGTCAAATCTTGCATCCCCACAGGTTCAATTACATCTTTCATATTACAGCTTGATAAATTTCTGTTTATCCCGTACAAAATAAGTGCCACTAATTTAACAATTGGAAACTGAGTAGACCAGAGCACGCAGCAAAGAAAGCACAAGAAGGAGCACAGCTATCATGCCCTATCAATCTAAAACGAGCTCGGGTCGTGAAGGAAAGTAGCCAAATCGGTGAGGACTCTTGAATAACGGAGAAGAGGGTAGCAGATGGAGGCGAGCAGGGGCAGCCCGCCGCCGGATTATTCTCTTTCACTCTCCTACTCTTTCCCGGGCTCCTCTTCCGTGCACCGGCAGATCTCAATCACCTGCGAGCCTAGGCCGAATCTCCGCTGCCGTACCCACGGCCGCCGGAGCTCCCTCACCTTCCCTGCCCTGCGCCCCTTTTTTCCCCGTGAGGCGAGGCGACACTAGATCCACCGAAGCCTCGCCCAACCCAAAATTAGCGACGAGTAATAGAGAAAACGATGCGAGGCGCCCAACCCAAAATTACCGACGAGAGTAACAGAGAAGACGATGAGCTTACGAAGCTATGCTCTATGAGTGCAGCTAAACGAGGATTCTTGATAATTGCGGCCTCCTCCGCCGTGTCCTTCTCTGGTAAGAGCGATGCCATCGCCGCAATTACTAGCGCCATCGCCGACGCCCGTGGAGCCTCATGCGCCACCACCGGCCGTGGAGCCTGATGCCGCCGCCGCCGCCGCCCGTGGAGCCATGTGGGCGCTAGGGTTTGCGTTTGGCGTGTGGTGGTTATGCAGGGTTTGAGGCAAGATGATGGCTAAAAATATAGTCGGATACCAAAGTGGGCCGGTGGGCCGAATCGATGGACTTTTGTTCCTCGACAAACCCACTTTTGCAGATCCGTGGGCCAGACACGGCCCGCTCCCCACCTATATTGTATTGTTATAGTATATAGAAACGAAAAGACAAAAAAATAGTTTTTACTTATTAATTAGAAGTGTGCATACGATATTTGTGGATGTACGATTACTTGGTGGGACGAATTTGTTGGTCTACTAGGTGCCTCCGTTATCTTTTATATTAAGAAAAAATATTTATTAACCATGGATGTATACCATTCCGTTGGAGGGATTTTCTCAAAGATATTTGTCTTTTAATTTTAATTTATATAATGGCAGAGAAAAAACATGTTTTAATTAACCATAGAGGACTTATATACCACTCGGTTGGATCTAAAAACGTTTTTCTCCTAATATAAGATATATTTGTTTATTTTCAGAAGTGATTACTTTCTTAGATAACAAAATAGATGCAATGGTTACGGTGACTATAAACTATCGTTTGGACGGCCGGATCTTTCCGATTAATGTGAGATTTCTAGCATTTATCTTTTTTTCTTAGCGCATTTGGTGATAGTTGACATGAATTCTCCATTGGAATAGTAAGATATCTAAATACGTACCAAAATAGATATATATAAAAAAAAAACGACTTGTACGGAAGGAGTAGTAGCATCAACTAACAACAAAGGTATGGACCAAACTAGCTAATAGCAGCTAATAATGGATTCAAACATACCATAAACAAAATTAAAAACACGCTTACTATGTGTTATATGCCATCCTTGTATTGTTTAAAGAAACAATAGCTCATGAAACAAGGTTTTGGCCGCGAGGCAGTGTACATTCCACTTGAAAAGTTGAGTTTTGGATTCCACGTGGCTGCGAGTACACTGTATGATAGAGGAAATGATCAGCGTAGCACGGACAACGCCATGGAAGTTGACTCAGCCCTATTAGAGCGAGAACAATAATAGAGCCAATTACTTGGCTTATTTAGCCATAAGAGCCAAGTTATACAATAGTTTATGTTTTACTTGGCTCTAAACAATTTTTTATTATTAAATGGTTGCATTCTCTTTCCTTCTCCTCTCACATGCACCTCTATTGGGACCCACTATAATTATTTTATGCATTTGTGCCCAAATTTTATATTTCTTAACTTAGAGCCAAGCTCTCTTCTCTCTCCTCTCTTCTCCCTCCACATCAGCAAAAATCTTGACTAGCTTGGCTATTAGCCCATTATTATACCTGCCCTTAAAAGCAAGTGGGCTCAAGTCTACTTAATTAGTGCCACGGTGGCAGCGGCTAATAAATAAAATAATATAATCCACGTGTCCAAGCCAGTGCTAATGTTGTTCACATTCAAAACTTTAGAAAACACCACTTAAATATTTTCTTCCTGGTGGCATGCATTTGAGAACCAAAAGTTAACTAAATTCATAGCTTATTGCTGGAAGCCAAGCTTATCATATACTTACTAGCTTCACTATCCTTAATGTGCGTATGACACATGAGATTTCATTTTTGATTTTTGGGATTCAAGCAAACAAATACATCAATTATGCTTTTTGATCACCAGCAAGCACTTTTGTGGTCGAGTGCTGCCATTTCATGGGATATCATATCAGGTAAAGCATTAAAGTGCAAGAAAAAAAGATGTGTTTTTTTAAACTTTTTCTGTACTATATATCCGCTAATTACAGATATCTTACTATTACTAATTGGAGGCTCCAACGGAGGCTCCGCGTTAATCCACTTTTAGGAAAAAAAGATAAAATGCTAGAAATTCTCACAATAATCGAAACATCGACCATTGATTTGGTAGACTCTAATCGTCATCGTGGATATTAGCCATTAGATCTATTGAGATTTATTAAAAATTACCCACCATTGCCATTATAAAAAATAGATAAAGTAACCCCTTAATTTTGCATTAAATTTACCCACCTTTGCCATTATACGACATAATTCAACATATGTAAACCCTAACTAAATATCTTTTCCCCATGTATATACGATTAGTCTGGTAGTCATCGGAAGTTTGGAAACAAACAAACAGAGCACAGCCATATATTGACGTCACCATGTAGGCCAATACCCTTGCGTTCCAGACGTCAAGCACAGCCATCGTCCATCGACGCCACCATGTACCGATTGATGGTTGTGCACCAATCACATAGCCCAGCGGTCAACAAAAAGAGATCACCTCGAGTCTCTAGCTTACGATGTTCCAGCTCATCGTTGATCAGGTACGTTTTAGGTATGAATTAATGAATCTTCCTCAGGCTTTCAGTCTCCGTATGTTTAGGTGACCTGATGTAAATATAGATTAGAGGTGATGTTTTCCTTCTAACAATGCAATCCAATTTTGGTCCTATTATCCTATAAATATCTGGTCAATATCAGTTTGTTGGATGTTTGAGATTGCATGGTTGATGGTGCGCCAATTTTGTAATAAGGAAATCTATATGTATTGATTGATGCATAGGCTGAGATATTAATATATTCTCTTTTTTTGTATTAAAGTGATCCCGGTGTCGATTGATCCTAGGTATACTGGCTATTTAAAATTTTGGTTTTCATGGACAATGGTCGTAGCAGCACAGGGGCTACAAATAGCATGTTGTCAAGATTAACCTCAATATTTTTTTATTTCAAACTTGGTTAATAGTATACATACAAAATTACCCACTATGTCATAATGAAAGATAATTTTAGAATAACCCTCTAAATTGGCACCTATTTTAACCACATCAACATTGAAAATAGAATCTAAGTTCGCGTTCAAATTATCCATATATGTCACTATAGATTCGATATAAAGTAACAACTCTTAATTCGCATCCAAATGAGCCAGCTCTCAACTGTTATAAAAAAAATTATATCATTGAGCTAAATTTTAATATTAATATAAGATATTATGATAACCAACTCAATATCCAAAAAGTATACTATATATTTTTTTTTTCTCAAACACACAAGAAAGCTACGTATCATTTTATTATTACTAATTGAAGGCTCAAATGAAGCCTCCACGTTAATTCTCACCAGAAGCTCTAGAAAAAAAAAAAGAAAAAATGCTAGAAATTCTCAAAATAATTAGAAAGATCTAGCCATTAATTTGATTGCCGTTAATTCTAATAGCCATTAGATCCATTCAGTTTTTTTCTAAAATCTTAGTATACTAATTTGAGGCTCAAATGAAGCCTCCACGTTAACTATTACTAGATGCACTAGAAAAAAAATGCTAGAAATTCCCAAAATAATTAGAAAGATCTAGCCATTAATTTGACATCGATTAATTCTAATAGCCATTAGATCCATTCAGTTTTTTTCTAAAAATTAACCTACCTATAATTATGAAAATCATGCATAATAATAGTAGTTTTAATTAAAAAGGAAAACATAAATTGTATTGTCATTCCATCCAATCTCACGTGGCGGCAATAGTCACGCTACTTCAATCAACGTGGGTTCGTCTACCAAACCCGGCACTATCTTTGCGTGGTCGCTTCTATCGGTTAGTTAATCTTGCCTATTCTTTCCTCCCAGTCATGCCTCATTTGTTTCTTTGGACGCCGCTATGATTGGCCTCTCAAGGGAAGGGCTTGCCTAAGTTTTTTTACCCATGCACTAGGTAGGGGTTGTTGGCGTTTCGCTGTGCATTCGCAAACCTCCTCACACATATGCATGCAGGTAAACTAATAATCATGTATTATTTGCTACCCTGTTAGGTAGGTAGATGGCTCTCTGCCTGGCCTTTGATCAGTGACAATTTTGAGTGGTTTCATCAATCTCTTCAGGGGACACAAGAGGGTCATGAAGATCTTTGAAGGAGCATTTTTGGTGTTTTTTGAATAAGGGTTAGAGCGCCGGGCAACATATTTGTTTATCTGTGATCCACTAATTGGAAAAGCTAGAGTCTCGGCTGAATGAGAACATTGCGATGGATTTGCAATTTCTAATGCTCTTTGCTACCATGAGACCACAACGATTGGACTGATGGCAATTCTCATGTTTACGTCAAATAACCCCAAAGCATTGCAGAACTAACGGTAAGAAAAATTATTAGATCCGACTCCGGACTACAAACGAAATTGTTGCCATCGCATTGATTTTTTTGTTTGAGAGCATGAAAATGACAAAAAAAAACAAGGGTAGCTCAGACTCTGTAATCACACGGGAGAGGACAAATCTATGAAATTCACATCTCATGTATGGCCAAAACTGTCGAGATCGTTGTTTAAGCTATAAATATCATAATGGCAAAATATCGATTCCAACAACTAGGTCCGATCCAATGGTGCTACATTTGTATATTGTAGGTACACTACAATGGAACTCAGGCTTCCCGATCTGTTTCATGTAAATTTGTAAATTAATATTTACAAGCAACATACACACCTTGGTCTAGAAACTCTAGATAGGCTTGCTGTGTCAATATATCATACCATCACATTGTAGTTGGATTGTGTAAATATATTAAAGTATGAAATTAACTATTATCACTTTTCGATTTCATAATCAATCTCTTATTTGAGCTTGAACATGCAGGTTCCATACGACATTGTAGATGTGGCAAGCCAGATTATTATGCTGGACCAATTGTTGATAGACATCCCCATTGCCAAACCCCATGTCCTTTGTCAAAGCACGGGTGGAGCTATAGGCATCTTTGTTGTTTGCACGCACAAGCTTTGGCTTAACGAGGAGATCTTTGTCTACAATGTTCTCATGTCACTGAGCTGC
This sequence comes from Hyparrhenia diplandra, assembly GCA_015847255.1. Classification (NCBI taxonomy): domain Eukaryota; kingdom Viridiplantae; phylum Streptophyta; class Magnoliopsida; order Poales; family Poaceae; genus Hyparrhenia; species Hyparrhenia diplandra. Next base: position 162,725 of record JADLZK010002596.1, read on the forward strand.
AGGTATGCTACTTTAAATTGAAAGTAATTTAATATCCATGAAGTATGTGGTACATACTCTTAATTACATGATTATACAATTGTTAGATTAAAAATAAGCATGATTATATGTTCCACCATGTCGACCACATAAACATATACACATTAGGAGATAAATATTTATTTCAACTATTTATCATGTGTGTAAATATGCTTATAAAAGGTGTGTAAAAATTCCACCTTAACAAACCACATAGCAAAGTCGATAAGATTATTATGTTCTGCGAATTGGTGATAGACATCCTTGCAGCCAAACCCCATGTCCTTTGTCAAAGCATGGGTGGAGCATGAGCAGCATGCTGCTGTTGCTGCACACGCAAACCTTGGGCGAAATGAGGAGATCTTTGTCTACAATGTCGGCATGTCACAGAGCTGCAGGTATGCTACCATCAATTAAAAGTTATTTAATATCCATAAAGTATGTGGTACATACTCTTAATTACACACTTAAAATTGTTAGATTAAAAGTAAGCATAATTATATGTTCCACCGTGTCGACCACACAACCATATACACATTAGGAGATAAATATTTATTTCAACTATTTATCATGTGTGTAAAAGTGTTTATAAAAGGTGTGTGGAAATTCCCCATTAACAAACCACATAGCAAAGCCACTAATAATTAACTTTAAGTTATATTAGTATTAACACTCTTTGATATATACTAAATTCCACAAGTTGTTATTAGCTTTGTAAATTTAGTTTTAAGCATTCTCTATAAAACAATGTTAACTACAAATAAAATTATGTGATAGTGCCATGGTGGAAGGTGAAACAACTATTTATACAATAAGAACCGAGAGAGTAACCTCGGACCTATAATCAAGGAATTTTTATTTAAATTAACAATAAAATAAAAGACAAAAATTGTTAATAAAGTATAAAACAAGCCACCAATTGTGTATTAACAACAATAGGATCTACACTATTTTTCAAAATAATTGTCCACCTCTATGAATGTGTAAATGAAAGTACGGTAACCAAGGAATTTTTATTTAAATTACCCACTTATGCCATTAGATACAAAACATATGCAACCCCTTAAATTTACATGTAAATTACCAATTCTAACATTATTAAATCCATGCCAAAATTATCAATATATTGTATTGAAAAAATCTAAAAAAACATAAAGCATATATGTTCTACATTAGTTATTCATTACATCTATAGATGGCAATATAACAAAATTTGATTGAGGTACATGCACGTCAAATACTTATACATTATAGAGAGATAAGTATAATGGTAGATCTCATGTTAAACTGCAAACTGATCTTAAATGAATGTTGGTGTTGGTTTTAAGTGCCTATTTAGGTCATTGTACTTAATTGTGTAGTCTACCGCCTAAAATCCTTATGTGGAAATTAATAAGGTTAATAATTAAAAAATCAAAACTTAAATTCATGATATCAAAACATAAAAATGGAAAACATATTGATCAATAATTGATAACTTTATCACCATTAAATAGACACCATAAAGTAACGGGTGTGCCTATTGGGTGAGAAAAGGAACAAGAAAAAATATAATTTAATAAAAGCGTTATTTATCATCTGGATACATTAATTAAACAATATCTAATTCATATAACTCAAATCTTTTTATAATAAGGTTCTCACCCGTGCGAGCACGGGGTTGATGGACTAGTGTCATGACAATTGTAGTCACTTTCACAAGCATTCTTCGTATGATTCTTTGATACATTCAGGAAAAAAAAAAAAGTCTAGACCAGGCGACTCCTTTTTTGGCAAACAATATATTCGAGTACACATATTTCAGTTCATTTGGGTTGTTGTAATCCTTGAAAATACATAAAGCATGACGGTACCTCAGTTTCAACCTTTCCTCTCAGGAAGCTTAAGTTCAGAGTATCATGGATCATACTTCACATCGTGCAAATGTTTAGCATTTAGACCAGCAAAAAATTTGCAATGGAAATGGCAATATGAAATGGAAAAAGGAGAAAAAAAAAACATCATCACTTAGAGCCACAATTTCGTTTTACAAATGGAAAACAGTATGAGCTTGCCATTTTGCAAGGAAATTGTAGCATAGGTATCTAGGTGTGCTTGATCGTTTCTTTCATGAGCTGTCGATAGTGGCCATGGTGCATGTAGGAGAGTGAGGTGTAGTGGCAATAGGAATCCACTAATTTACAAGTGGGAGCAGTGCTTGCTTGCTGTGGTAAGTAGCTGTAGTAGCTCCCAACTAGATCTTGCAAATTTGGTGGCCATTCGTGCTGCAACCTCACCATGTTGAGTAGGATGCCATTCACCGGCATAACTAACATGCATGACATTTGCATTTGTTCTATCAGTGAACAAATCCTGTTTCAATCATCACAAAGTGCCATCTCAGCATTCTGACTTTTGTGGTGTTGATCGGTGAACGAATATGTTGTAGGATACTTTTTTTTTTGCGAAACTTTTGTAGGATACTTTATACATAGTCAGCCTACACAACCATTACTAAAAGATGATATGAGCCATTTGGGAACTGTGTCAAGTATAGTGGTCAGCGTTAGCCAACATATATTTTTTTTCTAGGTAAAAACAATAGCCAGCAAAGAGTTAAAGCAGTGCAAAATTGACGGAAGAATGAGAAGGGCTACATCTGACTCAAACTTAACATAAAAAGAAATTAGCAAAATGAGTCAATATACTCAGCAAAAGAAATTTTTAATGGTTACAATTGCATTGTAATGATCAATGTCCAATCTCGGAAACTACTGCACATCGGACTCAATTTTAAGTGACACATGTGTAGAAGATAGCCCATTCTTATCATCAATACTGCTACCAAAAGTATATCAACAGAGAGATTTTTACCATGTTGACTGGAAGACTTTCTTGAGTCGTCTCAACATAGCCGGTCTCAAGCCCGGGTAAAGGAGGAGGGTTGCGTTAGGTTTGGCGAACCAGCGTAAAAAACAGCACTCAAATGGATATGAAACCCATAAGAAATTCGTTGGGGCGTAACCCTCTTAGCGACGCGCTACATCGGAACCCGGGTGTGGTGTTAAATGGGCGAGGGCCGGGTCGCCATCTCCTTAGTGGTGCGTCGTATCGTGATCTGGGTACGATGAATAGTGAGCAAGGGTCGGGTCGCCGCAACCTTAGTGGCGCGCTACATCTGCGCGGGGTGTAATGAAAAATGAGCAAGGGTCTTCACACTTCTCTCGACAGGTGCGAAGGGTAAGGAAGCTAGCCGAGCCAACTAGGATTCGTCTAGGGAGCTGGAACGTAGGTCCCTAACGGGTAAGTTAAGAGAGCTAGCCGATGTAGCAGGCGTGTAAATATTCTATGCATTCAGGAGACCAAATGGAAGGGCCAAAAGGCGAAAGAGGTGGAGGGTACTGGCTTCAAGCTTTGGGGACAACTTCGGGTAGGAATGGTGTAGATATATATGTACATGTATGTACTGACGAGATTAATCTTCTTTGTTAATCCGTGTATGTATAATTCAGATTTTTTTTCGTTCACATATTTGTTCCATATTTCGTGTCTTCGAGACTACAAGAGGCCAATAATTTAATTGGCGTTTTACCTGCTAGGCAATGGCTGATGGCTGACAATTGTAGCATATACTACCTGACCTGTATTGCATCCTTCTGCCAGCGTAACCAATAAATATATATGAACAAATAATCAAAATATGTACCATATAAATCAACAAGTATTTTGATCTATTAGCTTCTAGCTAATATAGATCGTTTCAATTATGTGTTGGTTTGCTCAGATGTAGTTCTTTCTTTGTAGGAAATCAACGTCGAGTTGGCGAGGTAGGAGCACTTCTAGGCAGGTAGCAACATCTTTGGTCGTTGATGGCCTGCTTATAGAAAAGTGATTGTTTGCGTGTATGCGGTCTTAGTTGCCGTGCACTACGATGCAAGTTGGTGTGCTTGTACCGCTTGTAAAAATACATGTCTTTGGATGTACAGATCCGGTGAAAACTAGATCGGCTCAATTCATACCTTTGGGTATGTACACTTCGGGTAAAAGGTCTATACGCATCGCATGTTCGGTAAAACGATTGTCCAACTTCGATAATACCGACAAATTAATGCGCGAGATATGATTTTCTCGTAGTTGTTCTTAGAATTCGAGAAAAGCGAAGAATGTCGCAGATAGGACGATTCGGCTAGGGGCCGGAGGACTGCCGGCGTGACGATGAGTCGATGCAAAGGCGCATTTGTAGCGTGCGCAGGTACCGGATCCGTTCGCTAACAACGTCGGGGATGTCGACGCCGTCGATGTAGTCGCGGCGCGAGACGCGGCACGCGCAAGGCCGGGTGCCGAAGATCGGGCGCCTTCAACGACGATGCCGACGAAGAGCTTATCGCGGCCGATAACGTGTTGTGAAACTTGTCATCGCCGGTTAGGACCTTTCCTCTCCGTCTCTCACAATCAACACGATGAGAACAAATAGACACAAGATATGGAGACTATTCTTTATTCATCCGAATATTCGTGATTACAACATAGAGCTCCCACATATATATACCCACCAAGGCTCCGGACTAGGATTAGTGTTGGGGGCATACCAAAGATCTTTGGTACCCCTTAGTTGTGTAATAGGCCCAATTGAGTAGTTTGGAATAGAACATATGAGGATTGGCCTATTTTATAGCCCCGGATAACATTCTTGTAAATCTTTTTTATCATATTTCGGTTAATAAAAGTCATCCCCTCCCACCTTCCCCGTAAAGGGGAGGGGGAGGAGAGGGGGAGGATCGTTCATTTTCTGCTGAGCTGCTCTCCACTTTCGGTCCCATTGTTTGCCCATTCGGTGCCTGCCTTTTTGTTCGTTGACCGGATACCTTACGGCCGGCAACAACATTGGCGCCCACCAGCTTCGGCTCGAACCCTTCACGACCGAATACAGAGTGTTTCGTTCATTCACGACCGAATACCCAGCGACAGGCAAGACGAGCGCTCCCTCGTCGACGAACCTCACCGAAGATATTCCCTCGTCGACGAACCTCACCGAAGATATTCCCTCGTCGACGAACCTGCACTTCGGTCGCGGCGCCCCAATTCGGAGCTCCGCTTCGCTGACCCAGCCGAAAGTTCAGCCGAGAGCTGTACTTCGGTCACGGCGCCCCAATTCGGCGCTCCGCTTCGTCAAACCAACCGAAAGGTCGCACTTCGGCCGCGGCGATCCAATTCGGCGCTCAACCTCGCGGACCCGGCTGCATCACGCCCTGCTCCGTTTCGCAACGGCGGGTTGTGGCGTTCCTTGCGTGAGACGGACGGGCTACGACCCTCCAGTTCGCAGCCGCAGGCGCGGCGTTCCTTTCGCAGCGACGGGATGAGACGCGAGGCGGAGTAGAGATCTCGGCACCTCCGAGCTCGCCCCTCTTCGTCGACCTAGCCGAGAGGCGGCACTTCGGCTGCGGCGCTCCAATTCGGTGCTCCACTTCGCCGACCCGGCCGAAAGGTTGCACTTCGGCAGCGGCGTTCCACTTTGCCGAATCAGCCGCGAGGCCGCACTTCGGCAGCGGCGCTCCACTTCGCTAACCCAGGCGCTCAGAAGTAGCAGCCCAGGCATCAAAGCAAAGCGTCAGGTTTCATCGAAACGCAGTCCAAGGACGAATTTTCTGCATCTCTAATTTCTATCTTCATATTCGAAGCTTTTCCCTTTCGGTTATTTTTAGAGAAATTTTGGGGATTTTTTCATGCTTGCAACTTTGCAAGTTGACTGCAGTTCGGGAAAAATTTGGGGGTGATTCCACCGCTAATCCCTCTATCAGGTTTCGCGGATTTGTGCCCTGCTTTTATTTTCTTCGGTTTTAGGAATTCGGTTCCCTGAAATTAGTGAGATACTTCGATTAGATTCGGGTGTTTTCAGCTGGAACAATTTTCGCTCAATTTGCGATTCCGAGGCTTGTTTCGATTCCTTTTTTTGTTTCTGGTAGCAAACTTCAGTTCATCTGGCCGGAGAAGCCAAGCTCGGTTCGACAAGCCAGTTCACCGCATTAAGCATATCGCTCGCTAGGCTGTTTATGTTGATTGTCTACTTGTGCTTATCTAGACAGGCTATAACAGGTTGACCAATCTCAGGGGCATCCTCCTTGTGCTCGACAGCTCAACCGCATGCAGCAGATCCAGCACTGGTCATGAGAAGCATCTGGGCAGTGAGAAGAGCAGGCTGCAGGTAACAACACAAAAGACTCTGTCCGTTGGGTGATGCCCGGTTGCAGTGTTTGCATTTGCGAGAGAAAGTTATGTTCATAGTTGAATTTGTTCTTATGCACAAATGCATCTCACATACTGCGCTGTTTGGTGCCCATGCCTTACTTACTAGCAAAATACCTTTGTTCTAATTGGTTGCCGCATATGTACTGGATTGCATGACATATTTAATTAGTTCGTGCATTAGAAAGGAAGTTGGATTGGATATGACATAGTTAATTGGTTCGTGCATTAGAAAGGAAGCAGCGCCATGCTACTATCATAAGAGCAAGTATTATAAGAGCAAACAATGATAGAGGAGTTTCACGGGCGGCGAACCAATAGGAAAGAGAGAAAGGAGGAGAGAGAGGGGGCGGGCGACTCCGCAGTCGCCGGCTTGAGCCAGCGAAACGGCCTCTCCACCAATCATCACCTTCCACGCACTAATCATAGCTTAAATAACTGCGGGGCCCACTATCACAGCTCATTGCTAGTCGCCCGCTGCTGGCGAAAGTGTAAGCCTTGCTCTAACGTTTTTCAGCCGGCTGGGAGAAGTCCACATCAGCAGAAAAAAGGCCACGTTGGAGAGATTACGAGCCGGCGTTTCCCATCTCGCCGCTTTCGGCGCAAGAACCGAGAAAAATTAATGCTCCCAGCCTTCTCCCGGTAGAAGGCGAGCGAAAGCCGGGCGCTTCCGTCTCCCATCTTTCCCCTTCCCGATCCCGTGCTCCACCCTCCTCTCGGCGTGAAATCAAGAATCCTCTCCCGCCAAATTGATTCCTCGCGTGCTAGATAGATGATCCTGTTCGCGGCAAGATGAGTCACAAGTCGAGGAGAACTTCTGCGCCGGCACCTATGGAGATTCCACCGCCGGTGCATCAGCCTGCTCCGCCCAAGCACTCAGACCGTTCCACCGGCATGGCGTTTGGTGCCCGCCTCGCCCAGCGCAGTCCATGCCTCCATCCGCACCTGGGCATTGTTGGCCTACGGCTGACAATCCTGAGGAATCTGACATGCTAGCAAGGTCCGTGATCCATTCTTGATTATTATTGATATGCGGCCCTTGAAATATTCTTAGTTATTCTTGATTAATATGTGTGGCCGTTTAAGTATTCTTATTCTTAGTTATTTAATTTTGTAGTCTATTTACTATTTACTATGTAATTAGATGGCTTCTTTGTGACAGACTTGTGCAACAAAAAGGATGCAGACATTTTTTCTATCAATATTTGTGGTGTTTCTTGTGTATTTCCAAAGAATTTAGTATTCATATTCTTTTTATTTTTGACAGGGGATTAGGTTCTCACCCTCGTGGTGGTTTCATTAATCTTTTGAATAGCACACCACAAGCTGCAAGCAATGGAAATGCATCACAGCCGGTCCATATTGACAGTGACAACAATGATGTTGACTGAAAAACGCTTGACATGGACAAAAGAGCAGGATCTTAGTTAATGGCCTGTGAGCCAACGAACTACCCTATGAACTTTTTTTTGTACTATTTTTAGTTAATGTGCCAGCGAGCTTATTTGGATTTTGTTATCTCAGATTATCTTGTTTGGTAAAATGGTATGGATGAGCATATTTGTTTTCTAGTTCAGTGAGCACATATTTGGCCACAAATAGCTGTGATCACAGCAGATTATTTGTATATGTGAACATTAAATGACTAGAATCTGTGCTGCAGCCGGTCAAATAGCTTGCTTGTTGTAGTAGCCGGCTGTATAGCAGGCTGCAGATGACATGGCACCTTGTTGCAGCCGGCTGCTGGCTAGATTATTACTCTTGCTCTAAGTGATTGGGGTATGCTGTTACTGCCCAGTAACTTTATACATAGTATGCAATGTTGGATGCACGAGACTCAAAAAAGTACACAGGAGCTATTAGTAACGATTAATGTGCTAAGCTATTTGATTTTATTTCAGCAACAATCTTATAAGAACATCTGTAAAGAGAACGGCAGAAGAAGGAATATCGTTGTGGGGGTAAATTGTGACTTTCAGTCACAGTTTGTTTAGAAATGTGGCACCTGAAACTTGCCTCTGTTTAATTCATATGGAGACTCCATAGTACCAGACGAGTCAAATTTGAATCCTCTGTATAATATAACACATGTCTTATAAGCGTAGGGCCTTGTTCAGAACAGATCTGCCCTTTCGTGCGTGCTTGTACCAACTATCGCAGGATAGCATCATCATCCGTTTACAAATTTATAGTTCATAATCTTTCATAAACAGCTCACACAGGATAAACTTTGTGTGATCATGGTGCTAGAAGCTGAGCTATCCACTTGATAAGTGAAAGAATAGTAAGCCGTCGTCAGACTGCACTTTTCTACTCCAATGCAGGTATCAGTTGTGAAGGCTGAAATGTTCCATTTTGCAGTTACAAGTTTTTGCGCAATTTTGAGTTAGCTTCAATGGCCAAACCCATCGTGATCATTCGGCTAGGTATTAGCCGGCTAACCTGAAGTTTCTTGCTTAGCACTGTTGTTTGGTGCAGAAGCTTCTAAGCTGTTATTATGCCAGACCTTTATATATTAGCCTGGAACCCCAACTTGTTTTTCTTGTTATCTGCAAAACTTGTTTCTGTCTTCAGACTGTCAACAGTACAGAAGACATCTTCAGAATATACCTTGTATTTTTTTTTTAAGTTGATAGCAAAGGTCCTTCCAAGGAACATTAGTTAATCATTTAGATAAATTGGACCCACTTTTTCTTTCAGATCACCAGCAGGCTTTCTCATCTATACGAGCCATTTTCTTTGAGTTCTTTGAGTTAGTCACAATTTTTGTCAGAGCAAAGTCTCTACTTCCTTTCGGTTGGCCAGGTCTGAACCTGTAGTTTTACTCCCTGCAATAGTATCTGGCTGAAAAATAAACTTATATACTTCCAACTCCTGCTTGCTATTCACTCAAGGTTTCTGTCTCTGGTATGATCACAGTATCAATGTTACCTTCAAGAATCTTCATCTTATCAAGTTTTAATAATGTATACAATCCTGCTGTCATGAACCACAATATAAGCACATTGCGGCTTTAATAATTCGTTTTGCTTAACCTTCATCTCCCGTGCAGGGCTAACAAGAGGTCAGTAACTTATATTTTCCTTTAATACTCTGAAATTTCTAAGATCTTGGTAATTTCAGTGTTCTAGTCTGACAAGCTATAACGTGCTACTTAGGAAAAGTCTGACAAGCTATAACGTGCTACTTAGGAAAATGCTAACCTTCCTAATTTGTCCTGTCATGTTTTTACATGATTTCCGAAATAATTCAGGTTACTAGCTTGCATCAGTCTCAGGAAGAGTAGAAAAAACCTCTCAGTTTACATGGCACATATGATTGGCTTGTGAGTCGTTTTTTATTTCGGTCATAACAACTTTGAAGGCAGGCAGCAGCTAAGCATACTGTACGGGGCAGGCAGAGAAGTCGTCACCTTGTAACAATGAACCTGTAACAATGAACCGAAGACATCGGTAGGTACAAAACCGAAAAGTCATGTAGTATTCGGTGGGGAGCCAGAATCCCGGTCTCGGTGGGCCCATGACCAACCCTCGGGCCCGCAAGAAGCAGTTGGAGTTGTCTTTTCGTCTCGCAAAAGAACTTCGTACCGCATCCATTATTCGGTGCACTACTTTGCAACTTTCTGTATCAATCCTTTGGATTTTGGACTAACATTTGAATATATATTTCCCGGTTTTCCAGATTGGATTTGAGAGGATAATAATCTGGAGTTATAGGTTGTCAGCTTTCCCAAGGATTGGCGAATCCATCCATGGACGATGAGGGTTATCTTCATCTTAATTTACTAGAAGAATAAAAGCGTTCTTTGCTTGGGGTATGCGATAGAATCTTATTTAATTGCTTAGAGAACAAATTATGCCAGATGAATCGATAGTACTATCTAATAACAACATCAAAGTGCCTTGCAGAATTTAAGGGATAAATATAAATAAATAATGGAGTAGATACCTTTAAGCGTTGTTTGGTGCGAAGGATATTACTATCATTCTCCCCACTTTTGTCATTCTATTTTTTTACTTTTACTTTATACCAACTATCATCGTGGAGCCTACATGTAATTTTATCAAAATATATCCATATGAGATCTTGTTTTGAAGGATTTAGTAAAATGAATTTAATGGTGTGTCGAATTTAATTTGGTTTGTTGGTTTATGAGTTATAATATTTTTTAGTTAATTTAAAGCAGTGGACCCGCCATTGGATGACATGGCCTTAGTGGTGGCTTTAGTGGGACTAATGATGTGGCATGCTTGCATGTCGAGAGAACTCCCTAGTGGGTCTTCTCTTTATAGGAGTTATAGATTCACGTGAGCTTCAATTGATATTTCATCGCACTTATCAAATGTGCAGGCTCATAGTATTTCATTAAGCAATATTAGGTTACTTACATAGTGACTACCATTGTATCATGTGGCTGTTTTTCGCTTCTTGTAAACACTTTCATCACATACATGAATGAAAAGCCTAAGGAGACTTCGACCCTCCAAAAAAATGAGGGCGATGCAACTATACAAAAAATCCTAAGGGCACAAAGACCCCGACCCACCGAAAATGGGGCGAAGAATGCAAAGCCCAAGGGCTTAAGACTTCGACCTTTGATACTTGAGAAGAGATTGTTGTCCAAGGTCAACAAACATCGGCAAAAAACGCCATAACCAAAAGGCCGAAACGGCGAAAACCAAACAAAGCTAACAAAGCTCTCTCGGGTGAAATCCCAAGGTGATAAAACCCTAGGGTGGGAGGACAATAGAGCCGTATCTCGCCGAAATCCCAAGGTGACAAAACCGAGGGTCGAGGACAATAGAGCCGTATCTTTGCTTGCGCAAGGCGAAAAAGCCCAAGGCGGAAAAAAGACTTTTTGGGTTGATAAACCCGAAGTCAAATCACATGGGGCAGCTCTTCAAAGATGGCGCTCGAAATCTGACGCCTTGAGCATTGAATGCAAAAATGTAATGACTAATCGGTAAACACACATATCTTTTCGAGATTGCGAAAAGAAAGGGCAAATGCCTTCAATAAGGTTGTGATGTACATCGATCCCCAAAAAAGTGAGAGCAAAGCTAAAAACAAAGGCCGAAAAAGGCTTAAGACTTCAGCCAGGAAATGGGGCGAAGCAAATGAAAGCCATGAAAGCCTAAAAAGCTTCGGACTCAGATCCTACAAAAAAAGTCGAGGGCAAAGCTGAATAGAAAAACCTAAATGCTCAACATTTCACCTCAAAAAAATGTGAAGGTGAACCTAAACAAAAATCGTAAAGGCACAAGACTTCGCCCAACAAAAATGGGGGCCAAGCAAGCAAAATCCCAAGGGCTCAAGACTTCCAACATTCCAAGCATTTGAAAGAGCGAAGCAAACAATGGGCGAAATCATGCGCGAAAAGTCACCCTATTTCAAATGCATGTATGCTTTGGTTTTACCCTATTCAGGGTCGCATCCAAACCCTGATCGCATCGCGTCATCGACGAATGTAATTTCCATATCTTTTGCATTCGCCTCCAAAAAGCAAGCCAAAAATGGCGCACAAATGGTTCTAGCGAAGAAATTTGAAAACGCCCGGCGATAAAAAACACGTCCTTTCGGTCAAAAATTAAGGTAGGGGCTAACGAAGATTTTCTAATCTCTCATCAAAACATGTCCTTTCGGCCATAAACTAAGGCTGAAAGGTAAAAAATCTCTAGAGCCAAAATGTCTTTTAAGGTGACTCTTTGTCCCTATATATTCTGTGGATTTATCCGGCCGGGTTGCAAAGCAATCATTTAGCCGCAAAAAGGCTAGACTCAATTCCCACGGGAAGTTGAGTGCATGCGAAGAGCACCGGTACAACCTCGCCAAAAATGGCTATGTATATTGGCTTCCCTCATATAATTACCGAAAACAAAGCGCGCAGTAGCACCTCGTATATTCGGTCAAAGCCTTATCCGGAAAGAGTATGCGAAGAGATCGGCAAACAACGACCAAAGTGCGAAACGAAAAACAGGCACATATATAGCCCATACTGAAGAGGTATTATTCGGGTTACTGTACAACTTCACCAAAAATGGTTGGGTATATTGGGTGCCCTAACAAAGGATCATGCCACCTATATCAAAGCAAATGTATACACATAGACCGAAAGTATCGCGTTTGGTTTCAATTCAAGGCGAAGTGCTTAAAGTGTTTACGAATAAGCCCTTTAGCTAAAAAGTCGGGCGATGGCATTTTCAAAAATAGAACCGAAAGCTTCCGCTTCGGGTTAAAATTAAAGGCCGAAGGGCTTATATTCGCCCTCGCCTCAAAAGTTTGGGGAGTTGGCGCCAAACAATAGCACTAATGCGCCAAGGGGCTCATTTTGGCTCGCCTTTACCTATATTAAGCCCCTCGCCTCAAAAGTTTGGGGAGTTGGCACCAAACAATACACGAATGTGCCAAGGGGCTTCGTTTTGGCCGCCTTTACCTATATTTGCACCTCGCCTCAAAAGTTTGGGGGTTGGCACCAAACAATAGCACGAATGCGCCAAGGGGCTCGTTTTGGCCGCCTTTACCTATATTAAGCCCTCGCCTCAAAAGTTTGGGGAGTTGACACCAAACAATAGCACGAATGCGCCAAGGGGCCTCGTTTGGCTCGCCTTTACCTATTTTCGCCCCTCGCCTCAAAAGTTTGGGGAGTTGGCGCCAAACAATACACGAATGCATCGAGGGGGCTCGTTTTTGGCTCGCCTTTACCTATATTCGTCCCTAAGCCTCAAAAGTTTGGGGGAGTTGGCGCAACATAGTAGCATGAATGCGTTGAGGGACTCACTTTAAGCCTATACTTGCCTCTCGCCTCAAAAGTCTAGGGCAATTGGTGCCGAAATAACATGAATGGGGAGGTCAAGCCTTCCGGCACCCCTCGGTCCCGGCTTTTGGCTATGTCACAAGGAATCTCGTGATGGGGAAGCGGCCAAACGGGCGAAGCCAACCTCATCAGGCCTCACGGAGACAAATGAGGCGACTTTTGGTTTTCGAGGGCGAAAGGGGCGACTCGGTCGGGCCAAGGAAGAACCAGCGGCAACATGGCAGCGATGAGGATCGAAACCGATCCCATTCGGTTATCTTGCTGAAAGTGAGGGTGTCCGCGACGCTCTTGGGGGCCGCTGCCGACGGCTTCGTGACTTTCAAGAAGGCAATCAAATGGCCTAGGTTTTCGCATATATTCACCCCTCGCCTCAAAAGTTTGGGGAGTGGGCGCCTAAATAACATGAATGTGCCGAGGGGCTCATTTTGCCCGTGTTTGCGGTGTGTTCGCAAATCAAAGGTAATCGGTTGAGGAACAACATCGTCGAAATAATAAAAATGTAACGAGGGGGCTGGTTCTCGCCCATGTTCGCCCCATGCCTCGAAATGGTGTTTGAAGGTTGAATAGTTCGACTAATCCTTATGGAGGATGTCTCCAAGCGTCACCTCCGAAACATTCATTAATGTTTCGAAAAGGCACCCTCGACATATTTGATTTCTTCATCGATGAGTATCACAAACATCGACCAAAGGGAGTTGGCGCGATGCGCATTGTGTAAAACGATCACTTTGTCGGTAGGAACCTCGCGGCGCTTTGTGAGGAGAACAATGAAGGCTGTTGACATTTCTTACATGATCCAAAAAATAGGAAGGCGTAAAAGAAATGTATTAATGGTATCTATCTAAGGGTTAGCTTGGATGTGGAATTAATCTCACACTCCAATGTTAGTTAAAGTCAATGGGGAGTTAGGCGGTGTTAGTTATGGTGTGTATGCTTTTGCAACATTATCCATAGTGGAGTTAATCTCACTAGGATAGGAACAAGAGGTATACCATACATTCCTAAGCATTGCCTACGCACTAGTCTGTCACCCTAGCGGCAAAAGCTTTAGAAATGCGTGCATGGTATTCTATAATAATATGGGTATGATATCCGCAAAGCGCCGAGATAGAATTACCACGTGTAGCACTTCAGGGAGTCTAACCGGGTATCGTATTTATATTTTTACGCAAGGGAAGGGTAGGCTCTTGGGTAGATTGGTGAGGTCACGTGCGGTGTTGTAAAGTAGGGTAGCCATGATCTAACTACTACGAGCAGGGTAAGTGAAGATCTCTTGTTTGGTTTTGGCAATTAGTGA